>JBBPMX010000018.1:0-54943 GCA_038090515.1 Pulveroboletus cf. viridisquamosus | reverse complement strand
GGAAGAGTACCGAGCAACCTGGGATCGCGAGACCGCACGTGGCCACTGTTGATGGAAGGACGGAGCCTGGGCCTGTCACGTCGGTGCGTGTACTCCTTGTTCGCGAGTCCCAGCTGCTAACTTGGGGCTGTCAGTCCGTCTTCTCCAACACGGTGTACGGAAAGCCAAACACGGCCTATCTCTTGCAATCAGAGACGGCCGACAACTTGACATGGTCCCGTTTCGCATCGCCGACGTTTGAAAAAAGGGACACGCCCACACCATTACAATCGGCACTCTCGCGGGTGGCGTTCACGGATATGTCGCATCCGCTCCCGCTCCACACACTCATGCAACGCGCGAAAGAGCTCCGTGAGGTGCACCGACGGCTGTTGGTCGTCACTGGACGCTCGAAGCGACTCGGCCGAGAGGACCTCCAACAAGAAGTGAAACAGCTCGTGGAGGAGCGCCAGTACACGGAACACGAGATAGTGCGGAGTACGATTGGGGATGTCGCGACGGCGTTTGTCACGTCGACGGGCACACAGAGTGGGGTGATCGTGATGCAGGCGGCGGGGGAGAGCGTCGTGGAGGCCTAAATGTATCCTATTTCTTGTTCATAAGTAGAGTCTGTATGAGGGCCGGCCCGTAATGGTGCCGGTAGTCCAGTCGATATCCGATTTTGCGTTGGACGACCATGAGACAGTGGCTACGAGACTTTGGTAACGCGGCGATTGTGCTGCGATATCCAGTCTTTCGGAGAGCCTCGTCGACGTGTGGGTCCAGGACAAGCTACGCACTTCTATCGACCCACCATCGCACCGAGAAAGGCCTCACACCTTGACTGGCCAGATCGATGGCACCATCCGTCCACCGACGTCTCCTCTCCCGCCGCACCCTCGCCCTCGTTACCGCCTCCACGTTCGGTCTCGGAGGGGGCATGTACTACTACCTCAACTCCGGACCGGCCTATCCCGCGTCGACCCGGGAGACGAGACGGCCACCTCCGATTTGGACGCCACCTTCGCGATGGGCGATGTTGGATGCGCTCGAGCGGAGCGGGAGGGAGCTCAGTGCGCAGGAAGAGAAGGACGTGTTTGATGTGTTGATCATCGGAGGGGGGGCGACGGGCGCAGGGGTCGCTGTGGATGCCGCCAGTCGAGGACTGCGCGTCGCCCTGGTGGAGCGACACGACTTTAGTTCGGGTACGTGTCCAGCTCGGTGTTTTTCAATCCCTCGATGCATTATTTTTATCGGCATGGATTGACACGACGCTTATACAGGCACCTCGTCCAAGTCGACTAAACTCGTTCATGGCGGCGTACGCTATTTACAGAAAGCAGTGATGGAACTGGATTACGATCAGTACAAGCTCGTACGAGAGGCGTTGCATGAGCGGCGGATATTCCTCCAAACGGCCCCGTATCTGTCACGCATGCTTCCGATCATGCTCCCCTTGTACAAGTACGGGCTCGGACGCTTTTCTTTTCCTTGATATGGCAATGACGGCCGTCTTTCTAGGTATTGGCAGGTTCCGTATTATTATGCGGGGTGCAAGATGTACGATGTGTTGGCTGGGAGGGAGAACATGGAGAGCTCCTATCTCATGTCCAAGGGCAAGGCATTGGAGCTCTTTCCGATGCTCAAAAGCGAGGGTCTGGTCGGCGCCGTCATATATTACGATGGTACGCCTTGATGTGCGTTTCTCTTGCATGGCTCACCATCCTTCAGGGCAGCACAATGACGCACGCATGAACGTGGCGCTCATCATGACCGCCGTCAAGCTGGGTGCGACAGTCGCCAACTACTGCGGTGTCACCCAACTCCACAAGGACGCCCAGGGACACCTCGTCGGTGCCAAGGTCAAAGACGAGCTCACCGGACGGGAATTCAACGTCCGCGCCAAGGTCAGCTCTTGAATTGTCATTCCAAACGCGCTCGCGTGCTCACATCGCCTGCGCAACAGGGCATCATCAACGCAACTGGGCCCAACACCGACGAGATCCTCTCGCTCGACAGTCCATCGCACAAGCCCATCGTGAGAGCGTCGTCTGGTGTTCATATCACGCTTCCTGCCTACTACGCCCCTGCTCGCATGGGTCTTCTCGACCCCGCTACCTCAGACGGCCGCGTCATCTTCTTTCTCCCATGGGAAGGCGGCGTCGTCGCTGGGACGACCGACACCCCTGCCAAAGTGAACGCGCAGGGCGAAGAAGTGATGCCTACGGAAGAAGACGTGCGCTGGGTGATCGACGAAGTGCGGAGGTACCTGAGCCCGGACATCAAAGTCCGTCGTGGAGACGTGCTTAGTGCCTGGTCAGGTTTGAGACCGCTCATTTCGGCTGCTGATGGGAGTGAGGGTGGGACGGAGGGATTGGTGAGGAGTCATCTGGTGAGGGTCGAACCGTCGGGCTTGGTCACGATCGCGGGCGGCAAGTGGACGACGTATAGGGCGATGGCAGAGGAGACGGTCGACAGTGCTGTAGAGGTCTTTGGGTTGCAGGAC
Source organism: Pulveroboletus cf. viridisquamosus (assembly GCA_038090515.1). Lineage (NCBI taxonomy): Eukaryota > Fungi > Basidiomycota > Agaricomycetes > Boletales > Boletaceae > Pulveroboletus > Pulveroboletus cf. viridisquamosus. The sequence continues at coordinate 52,458 of JBBPMX010000018.1, read as the reverse complement.
AAGGTCAAAGGGGGCTGTCGAACGGCGGAATTGAAGCTCGTAGGCAGTCACGGCTGGAGTCGAAACATGTTTATCGGGCTTGTCCAACGGGTCCGTCTCCGTCTATCCATCCCTTGCAGACCTACTGACCCGTCTTCTCCTAGTTTGGCTTGGACACAGACGTGGCAAAACAGCTTTCGGAAAACTACGGGGACCGCGCCTGGACGGTATGCGCGCTCGCCGAACCCACGGGCGAGCAATGGCCTCTGCACGGCGTTCGACTTTCCCCAAACTACCCCTACATTGAGGCTGAAGTCCTCTATGCGACCCGTCACGAGTACGCGTGCACGGCCGTCGACGTTCTCGCCCGCCGTACCCGCCTCGCGTTTGTGGACGTTCAAGCGGCCCTCGCGGCCCTCCCGCGTGTAATCGACATTATGGGCGCCGAACTCGGCTGGAGTCGTGCCCGGAAGAAGGAAGAGTACGCGCGCGGGGTGCGGTTTCTGGGTAGCATGGGTCTCCCCGCTGGCCCCGGCCCGTTGTCAAGTGGGAGCGGCGCCGGGGGGTGGTGGAGCGGCGTATGGTCGTGGATGAGTGCCCCATCGAACCCGTCCGAAGGCGGTCTCGGACGCTGGCGACGGCTCGTCGGGCTGGCCGGGTGGCCGGGTGCCGGCACCGTCGGGCCGACCGTACCCTCGACGTTCAAGCCGTCGTATAGTCGTACCAAATTCGAAGCAGGCGAGGTCGATGCGCTCAGAGCGCTGTTTCACCGTCACGCCTCACACGACGACGACACCCGTCGCTCGAGCGCGCGGTTGAACAGGGAGGGTATACGGCCTGCACTGGAGGCGTTCGCCCGCGAATGGCCCGGCGCGGGGTACGAAGGGCTGAGAGGGTCTGATTACCGCTACGTATTTGCGCAAGAGGGACTGGACGATGCCCACGGACGGACGGACGTCGACGTGGACGAGTTTATCGAGGTGCGTACGGCCTGCCCCCCCCTAACGCGGACTGACTGTGTTTAGATATGTGGACAGCTAAAGGACGTGTCGATGGTGAGCGTGGCCAAGGTGGCTAAAAAGGAGCGAAAACGGATTCCGGTCGAGAAGAGCGGTGGGGGTGTGTAGGTGTGGTCAGCCTGCGTCGGCAATGGAGAGGACCCGTGTTTTCGGTGACGCGTCGTTTGTGTATTCATGCACGCTATCCAGCGTCGTTACCGGAGCTGGCGTGGTCATTCTTTTCATTCAGACTAGGCGATGACAGATTCCGTCGTCGAACGCCAATAGCGAATAAACCCAAGAAGTAATCCTATTCGGCGTCTATATATTATTTGCGGGGACATCCGGGGCACCAACGCCACATACATATGGTGTACAACACTGGCCGTCAAAACAAGGCACTCGTTACGCTCGTTACAGGGTGCGCCACACAACGACAAAAATAAAGCACCCACGGATCACAATCTGGCAGTCCGCGATCGCAACTCAGCTTCGTACTCCTCCACCAACGCTCGGCGTAGGACCTTGCCGGTGGGGGATTTAGGTATCTGTAATGTCAACGCGCGCGTCAACGACGGGCGTGCTTGTCGGAGACGTAGAATGAGACTGACCTGATTGACGATGCCGATACCCCCCCTCAGCCATTTATATCGACTGAGGGTCTCGCGGACCCATGCGTCCAATCGCGAAGCAGCCTCGGTCGCACCCAGCACTTGGCCCCTTGGCGAGAGGACGACCCACGCCCGGGGGACGCGCTCGTCCATCGTCCGTCCACCGCTCACGCCAGCGACGGTGACATCAATCACGAGTCTCTCCGGATGTCCGAAAATCGTTTCCTCGATCTCTGTTGGGGACACCTGCATCCCGGAAATTTTGAGCGTGTCCTGTCGCCAGACATGTTCATATCAGATGATGATCGATGGATATCTGACGTTTGGCTCACCTTGGTTCGGTCTTGAAAGCTGGTGAGAGATCAGCATACCGAGTCGTTCTTACAGGCAGGGACGTACTAGAGGACACCATCTGCGTCTATGCGTATTCGATCACCGGTGTGAAGCCATCCGTCCTTGAATGTCTCATCGGTAGCTTTTTGATTTTTCCAGTAACCAAGCGCGACAGTGGAAGAGCGGACGTGCAGTTCTCCAGGTTCATTTAGACCTGCCAATCGGCCATCCTCGCGTACAACGCGGGCTTCGAAGCCGGGAAGAAGTATCCCAACAGATCCGGGCACGTTCTTGGCTCGTCCTCCGAGTATGCCGGGGAAAGGTTTTGCAGATATGGCAAGTGTCTAAAGAGGCCATTAGAAATAGTCGAGAAGAACGGGCGCAGTACTCGTACACATTCCGACATGCCATACCCTATCTCGTCGTCAGCGTTGAGATATGCAAACGGCTTTGAACGCTCACCCTCGTTTATCCGTTCCACACCAGGAAAGCGTGAGCTTAGATGCTCGGCAAGCGAAACAGGGAGATAAGCGGCCCCACAATTTACGGACTGAACAGTACTGAAATCGGCGGTTTCGAATTTGGGATGGTGTACGATTTGGTGGACAAGGGACGGGACCAAAAACAGAGACGTGACACGGTACCTTGATTGCGGAGATGACACGTTAGCAAGGAACTCGATGGACAGAGTGAGACCTACTTGGGGATGGAATCAAAATACACGTCGGCATTCCATTTGGGTAAGAGGATGAGTGTTGTAGACTGTAAGAAGCATCTAAAGACGGCAATGTGGAGACCATAGGCATGGTGTATCGGCAGCACATTGAATGTCACGTTTATTCCTCCAGGGCCTTTCCATACTGTAGGCTGTTGTAGAATTCACATGAAATGATATGAGTGTTAGATAGAAAGGAGATGCGTACGGGTTGGACTTTGAGTGTCTCTACGGCAAGTGCCAATATCTGGATCATAGAGTCGACCAGATTTCCATGTGAAATCATGACGGCTGAGGAGAAGGATGCGGATGAGCAGATGGGATGGACTGGTCCCAGAACAAGTACCTTTGGGTAGTCCACTCGTCCCGCTGGAGAATGCAAGATAGGCTAGTGTGTCACTTCGGGCGGGTTGTATTGGTAATCGTGGCAAATTGTCCTGTCGTGCCCGAGCGACGAGGTCGCCATAGCTCGTACGACCCTGAACGGTTCCCCCTAGGATATAAATGCGGTCTTGTGGGAGACCAGAAGTGAGTGCCAAGGGCAAGAGAGATGGGCTGACGAAGAGACGTGTGGGACCAGCGAGTTTGGACGTATGCTGGAACTCGAAAGGGGTGGAGTAGGACGAGAAGAGGGCAAATGGGACGGTCATCACGAACAAGGAATGAAGGAGGGCTATGTAATCCTATGAGAGGTGTCAAGCTGGGTCACAGGTTGGCAATGAGGGGCATACCATGGAGTTCTCGGAGAGCACACCGACGAGTTCATCGTTTCCTGGGCGGATTCCGAGTCCACCGAGGTCGACATCGCTGGCCATGGCCGTGGCGCCATCTCGAACGATCTCCAGAAACTGTCGGAATGTCCGTGTGACGCCTGTGAGCGCATCGATATGCAGTGGGTAGTCTGGCCACTCTGCCTGATCTGGACGGTTGAAGAAGATGTGGTGGACGTTTTGTTGTGGTACATGGGGGAGAGGGGGAAAGAGGGACTTGTAGTACATGTTGTGCGACTGTCCTCATTCCACTGGCTGTCCATTTTATGTCGCGTTCACCGGACACACGGGGGCAATACGAGAGCCGTATTACCGGACTATGCGACGTTGATCGTTATCACCTGTCTCACTCGCCAACTTCGGTGGGCGGGTATCACGCCTCTCCGACAACTTGACCACGAACCTCAACGGACGCATCAACGGGGACAGTTCGGAGACCTATCCCATGTCAGTGAACCCCGTTTCAGCCACCTCGCTCTATAATGACCGAGACGCAGCTACTCAGCGACGCTCCACTCGTCCATCTAGGCTAATGTGGGTACACCCCCACCGGATCTAGTCCAAGCCTATTGGGGACATCGGTTGTTTCGGCCAGCTGATGAGTGAGCAGCGCTAACCGGAAGATAAAAGACCTTGCCTTACCGGGCGGGATCCGTCGACCGTGTCCATGTTGACGGCAAGTACCCTTGATGGCACTACTTTCTCGCTCAAACGGATATATTGTCGTTTGTGGGATTGAAACTGGTTCTGTAGTGATAGACCTTAGTGTAGTCAAGCCAACCTTTGAGACCGGCTTCCGCACCGCTTCGACCTGGGAACACGTTTACAAAGGCTGCCAATACAACACTACGAACACTCATGGCCCCAAATCTCAAGCAACGACTCGCAGCGCTCTCTCTCGCGCATTCGTCTCCAACGTCCCCCCTAAGTACCGCAAACCTGAGCAAACCTTTTCAACCGCCTTGGAAGCGAGCTTTCCAGGGCACCCCTACAAGCGAACTAGACACGCGTGATAAAGTTCAAAGGATCATGGCCAAAGTCATCTTTCAGGCTGGCGTTGACTATGAGTAAGTATCGCGTCTGTTCGAGTCTCGTTGCTGATGACCATTAGGACGAGACCGATGTAAGTTCCATGACGGACGCACACAATTCCTCGGTTACATTTGCCTGCAGGGTCATCATCAGCGCTTCGGGCCTTCCAGATCCTCATCAAGTATCATATGATGCCCTTCTATCGTGCGTTATCTTCTCGTCGATTTAGAATCAACACCAAAAGAGGTCATCTAGCCACATCCTATCCTATCTCGACCTCTACGGTGCGTTTCTCGGTGGACCGTACAGAACCCTTGCTCATCTCCGTTAGTCGAGTCCGATTATATCGTCGTATTCTTTGCCGCTGGGGGTAGACATGCACCCAACTGGAACTGGCTATGGAAAGCTTACCGCAGCCTCAGCCGGAAATACCGCAAGAACCTGAAACGTCTGGCGAGTCTTCATTCAATTCATTCTCACACTGTTCCTCATCCTCCATAAAGTATATCATACACTCCTCTTTCTTTTCAAAGAGTGCGTCCTTCCATCGCTGTCCCATCATGTCGCTTACATTTCTCAGTGCTGTTTTCATTGGCTGGGGCCATCATAAGGTTCATCTGCCATCATCGTTGGATCATCTTTCTAACTTGTTCGCAGTCCCAAATTCTTCCACAAAATAGTGTACATCGATACATTGTCCGAACTTGCACATCATGTCCCGCTCACACAGATCGACATACCGCCAGCGGTATACCAGTATGTTCCTATGCTTCATTGCCTCCCATCGAGCCATTGATCAACCCCTCAGAGAGAACATGAAACGTGAGAAGCAGATCAACATGCCTATACCCACCCATGCGAACGTATTCGGTGTGCCACTCGAAGAACTCATGGGATGCGATGGTGAAAAGGGTGGCATTCCTCGGGTTATCAAAGACTCCATCCAGTACATCCGGGGAACTGGTGAGTTTGCCGTGTATTAGTCACACCTTCATCTCAGGAGATGCCTTTTCACAGGCATGAAGGAGGAGGGCTTATTCAGACGGTCTCCAAATTCAGCCTTACTGAAGCAGGTCCAACAAGCTTACGACAGAGGTGAGTCAGAATTCTGTTCAGAGTTGCTATTTCGAGTTCAGTGTCACCCAGGCCAGGTTGTTTCTCTCGATACGTTTGACGATCCCTATCTTGCCTCTGTTCTTATCAAGAAATACCTGCGCGATCTTCCTAGTCCCGCCTTTCCCGAATCACTCTATCCTGTTGTTCGACAATGCCCTGTGATTTCAAACGACTTGTCCGACATGGCCGCTGTAGCATACATTCGGAATACCCTCCTTCCACAGTTGATGCCATGTGTATACATCCTCCTGAACCTTATCCTACGTAAGAGTAACGCTGTGACTTATCTGGGTCCTGCTCACTCCATCCATTTAGACCTCCTTCACGAAGTCTCGCTCCACGCTTCAAGTAATCGCATGGACGCGCACAACCTTTCTGTCGTCCTTTGTCCCAATCTTGTCAAAGGTTCAAACCCTATGCGAGACGTCATGATGTGCGTAGTTCCCGGGGGGCCTTCACCAACCAGTGATCTCTCGTCGCTATCATTTTCCACCACCTCGGCAACCACTCTGTCCAAGTCATCCGATTCCTCTTCTGAAGGGAGCACCACCCTAGGTGCTGTCATCAAGCTTTGCATCCAGCGATATTATGAGATATTTGATGACATCAGAGATCGCTCTGAGCCTGTACCAACCTCAAGACACCTTTCTCGGTCACCTTCCCCACTTTCGTCTTCTGGCTCGTCAGGGTCATTATCAAAGCCACCCCGACCGCTCGCCCTCGGGGCCGATGATGACAGTATTGATGATGCTGTGCTCGTTATGCCGATTGGCCCTGCTAGCAATGCTGGATCCTCATGGGATTGCAGCATCAGGGAAGGTCGGGCATCGATCGGCTCGGTAAACATGAGTGCCGGGAATGTGGGTACCCTCATGTTTCCGTACCAACCCCGCCAGCGCAAGGTGCCAGCGACTGCCTTTCGGTCCGTTCACAACGACCACAATAGAACATCCACTTTCGCTTCCCGCAGTCGCGTCCGGTCCGCGCTCAGTATCGAAAACATTGGAAATGGATTGGGGAGTGGGAAAAGTTCCATATCGATCGGGCGTGGAACCTTACGGAAGGCGTCTGGGTCAGGCGTGGAAGCACAGGGGATTACTGCGGATGGTTTCTTCACCCCACCCATGTCCCCTCCACCCCCCTCCCCCCCAGGACAACCGGAGCGTGCTCAGAGCTAGTCGATGCCACGCCGATGACGAGTGGTATTTGGTTGCGTGATCTTTGTCGTGTCCCTGTTTTTCGTGATGCGTGCTGGTACTGAAAGCGCACAGTTATCTTATTCTTCCGGACAATCTATGCTTTTGTTGTGAACGCTGTTATGCTCCAGGATCTGCTCGTTGTTCGTAGTCGTGTTGAGTTGTGGTACAAAGTAAATGCCTCCAAGCCAGTGACCACGTGCATTTCTTCCCTTGTCATATACCCATAAAAGTCTAACTTGGAAAGAGACGCCGTGCAGGTCACCTTCGAGGCGTCAGCGCGTTTCTCTAGACAACTTGGACTGCACGTTGCCCTTGCGATGGGCCCATCTCACTGTTTTTTCATTCAGACCGTAATGACTGGCAGTACGGAGTCCCCGACCGGAGGACTATTACCGGCTTCAATGAAGACCGAGACGCATGCGGTTCTTCGACAAAGTCATCACGGACGGTGATCATCTCAGGCAGCCTCGAGCCTTTGGTCAGGCGATGCCATACCTCGTGCACGCCATCCCCTGCCAACGCGTGTCGGGTATATAACCGTTCGCCTCACCGCTGGGTCTTACGTTCAGTCCGAGGGTCTTCAGCATCCAGGAAACGAACGTACACAGGCAAGTTCCCTCTTCTCACCCCACCGTGCTCCCTGCGTTGTGTTTCATGACTCGCTGACGTACTTTGTACAGCATCTCAGATGAGCGACGTTTCAAAGGACAAGCTGGAGACGACAACGCCGTCGACCGTCAGTGCCATTCGAAGGCGGAGTAAAACTGGCACAAGGTGAGGTGACGATAATCCTTGCCTTGGTGTGACGTTGACGCCATGTATGCGCTAGTGAGTCGGTGGTGAGTACCCTCAGGGGCTCCCAAAGCGAGAAACTGTCAATGTCGGATCCCGAGACGTGAGGTCGGCCTGCTGAACATGTGTGTGTGGGTTAACAGGTCTTGTGCAGTCTCCCCGATGGGTGGGCAAGGATCAAACATCCAGACTCGGGGGTCTATTATGTCAATAAGAAGAAGGTACGTCAGATTGTACATGTCTAGCAGCTGTGCTCACGCGATGGACCAGGGTTTGGCCACGTCGTCGGACGTGTCCCAACCTAAAGTGTATTCTCTGATCATGGAAGGCGCCGACGCACTTCAAGGAAGCGAGGCGTTCCGATCTGTACTTGCACATCAAAACCAAAAGGTTGACTTGGTATTGGATATACAATACGTCAAAGGAGTCCCGCAGACGTTTTATTATTGCGTTTCTCACCACGAGCGACGTGTCTTTTGGCTCGAAGGTATCGGGCACCAGGAGGTGTATATCTCGTGTACATCGGGCAAGTGCGCCAAGTCCAAGGGTGCGACAGCTCATTGTTCGTTCACATCCTTTGGACCATTTCCCTTGAGGCTAACTATATCCAAGGTGTCCAGGCGCAATACTGGTGGGTCTGTCCGTCGGCAGTCAACCATGAGATAATTGAAGTGGGTCGTTTCTAGGGAACACTGCGAACTATTTCCGACGATCTTCGAGGTGACCAAGGAGGTCACCGGTGAATTAAGAGACATACTGCTACAGGCTGCGGCAGGTCAGGAAAGTGATGGATGGTCTGTGCTTTGTCTCATGCGGCTGTCAATACAGATAGGCTCTTGGTTAAATTTTCGACATCGCCGTACGACCGGGACGAGCTAGCGTATATGCTAAAATTGGTCAAAGAAATCTCAGGCATGGGGTCGTCTAGCTGGCTTGGAGGTGCACTAATTAGTCATATGTAGCGGACATCCAGCCAGAGAACGGTCATTCTGCGTGGATCATTGGTACGTGCTATTCTACTTTTGTGCATCCTCGTCTCACTATCTTTCCAGCGAGGTTCATGACTCTCTGCAGTAAGAGGATACGAATAACAGTCCAACTCTTGCCCTAACGTTTGTTAGACGACGGGGTCTTGCACAGTTCGTATGGCCAACCCGACGACGATTCCGGCATCGATGATAAAGGGCCGACATCCGTTGGTCCCTACCGACACCATATTATTCTGAAAATCCTCGGACCGTTTATGGTCTTCTCTCCTCATGTGTACGCAGCGGAGTTGCACTCATTTCACGAGGGTTTCACCCTGGCGCGCTGGTCAAAGTTTGTCAACAAGGTGGATCAAAGCATACGAGACTCCAATCTGCTGGTATGTTCGTGCCTCTGGTTTTGTTTCTGCACATTTTAACACGGATTGCTTAAACGCAGGCCACAGTGCTCCTCAGCACAGATGTGGGGCTTCTCGCCTGGAGTCAAAACGGCAACACGGTCCCAGGAATTAATTCACCATCAGCCGAACAGATTGCGACATATGTATCAATCATCTGCAGTGTTGGGAGTATCATCACCGGTCTCGCCATCTTTAAGCAGTATCGTGCTACGGGTGCTGATACGCCGCTACGAGCGGTAATGTCCTTTGCTACTGACCTTTTCACATGGCTCACCTCTTTCATAGGTCAGAGCGCTGAAACGTATCCTGAAACAACCATTCGGTCTACCCAGTCTCGCCATCGTCTGCAGTCTTCCCTACGTGTTACTGATGTGGAGGTACGCACCGCGCTGATGTGTGACGTTCGAGACTGACACGGTGCGGGACAGTCTGATAGCGTTCCTGGTCGCGTTCGGCATCATTTTTTACAGGGGAACGGGTATTCAGGTTCGCATTCCTGTCAGTGTGGCCCTCTTTCTGGGTGTCCTTGGTTTGGTGTTTTGCTGGTACACTGCCAGGATACCCGGAAAGGAGGACCAGAGGCCGGAGAGGCAACCGGTCGAAGACAATGGTTCCGTTTTCCCGGCCTAGTCTGAGAGCGAGGTCTGGACGCTGCCTCGATATGTGTGTCCTCTTTCTTGCTATCCCAGGACGGTTGCTTGTCCTCTCTGTAAAAGTACATATGTATACAAAGTGTCTGTTTACATGAACAATTGACTTTGGTAATGAAAGGAGAAAAGAGAGAAATGTTGTAGCACCTAGCCAAGACTGGATTGAGGTGCACCCCTTGTCTTGATGTGAGAGAAAGCCAGAAAAATGGTGTTGGGTATGAGATGTCCAAGGAATCTGTTTTGCCAGCTCACCAATGCATCCACAGGCATCCACAATAATGGATCTGGAATCACCAGGGGCAGAGAAGGCCCTGGATTTATGATCATAAAGGAGGATGGCCCATTCCCTTGATGTTTGTAGGGCAGTGTCATTGAAGTATGTATGTGGGAAAAAATGCTATTGGCCACAAATCACTTGGGAGTTGTGTGGGACTATATGGCAATTGTGGTGCATTCCTATCATTGCTGGGCTTACTAATCTACACAATAAAGGCATACCACGAACTTAACAGGGGTCTCAGTGATATTGGTTGACGGAATGCTTCACCTCAGCACTGTCTCTTTTAGACGGGCTGGTCACCAAACTAATTGACTGTGCGTTTTCAGGCTTCAAGAGTCCAAATCGATCCTCAAAACGGCACCAAAACGAGATCCGTTTTCTACTTTGAACGACCCTAATCCCACGGCTTCGCCATCCTATGTTCCAACTTGTAAGCAGGTTCCCTCTATCGGGTTTCGTACAATCACATGCCGGATAGCACCCGGGAACGTTCTGTCAGCTCACAGTCGTTTACCGGACCGATAGTCATAACGTAAGGGCATCATTGCTGGATATAAGGGCGAGGCAAGTACCCCAAAGTTTCAGCACGAACCGCAATATTCGACATGAAACTGGTAGGGAAGACGTCCAAGTCCCATTTTCATCGACTCACACCACTCACAGATCGAGTCCGCGCGCGAAAACATTCGCTCACTCCTCGAGCAATGTAACATGACATATGGGATCACTCCATTTGATGAGGACCTATACCATGAATGTATCGACGACGCGACACAACGTGGCTATCCAGTCGACGGTGATCCATCTGTGCGGACATATTTGCGAGAAGGGGTCGCCTATGCTGCAATCGCCGGAATGCATCTCCCCCATCGCCCGACCCAAATATGGATCGCACTCTACGCTTCATGCGGTCTCTTCGTGGATGACGCGGCCAGCCAATTCAAGGCAAAGATACCCGACATCTATCTTTTTAACGATCGTTTCATTAGGAATGAACCACAAGGATGTGCCGTTCTAGACGCGTACGCAGATATCCTCCGTCGGGCCACGGACCTGTATCGACCGGTTGCCTCCCATTTGATCACTACATCGACGATGAACTTCGTCACTGCCAATTTATTGGAACATGAAACGAGATCTATGGAGGTACTGCCCCCGGATTCATCTCCGAGCATATGGTGCTGACGACATGAATATGAGTAGATCTCGAGCGCTGCACAACAGTACCCCACTTATCAGCGAGTGATGTCTGGTGTTTCAGAAGCCTGTTCCTTCATTATGTTCCCGCGGGAAGTCCCTCTGAATGATTACATTCAGGCGATCCCAGAGATGACGCTGTTCAGCCATAATGCTAAGTAGGTGTCCCATGCTGTCCACGTCGACAATTCATTCATGGCTTGGTTTAGCGATGTGTTATCCTTTTACAAGGAAGAGCGAGTGGGCGAGACGACGAACCAGATCTCCACGCTAGCCGCTCGCACGAATAAATCAAAGTTGGAAATATTTGGGGAATTGACAGATACGACGATCGGCCTCTATAAGAGGATTGTAAGAATACTGGAGCCATCCCCGGAGGCATGCAAGGCGTTTAAACAGTATGCGGCAGGATACGTTCGCTTCCATACTTCTACGGCGAGATACCGATTAAACGACCTCGACTTATAAGCATTGTATTTGAGTTGGTTCTGGACTCTATTGTACCTTGTAAGCTCGACAGAATAATAGATTCTGTACTTTCCAGGTGCGCGTGAGTGTGGGAGGTGATAGTCTATTGCGGATGTATCTCCCTACCTCTGCTCATCGGGCTTGATGGCAGTTGGGTCACAGGTGGAGACTGGACGCCCAATACGTGTAAATGTGCCGCTACGCCGACTGCATTGATGCACAACCGGGTCCCATGTTGAAGCCTGGGTGCCTTTCCGAATCGCATAAAATAATGATCTGACAAACTATTTGCACGGCCGCCAACCTTGAATAAACGGGTGCCACATTGTTTCTCGCCTTTCGGCTTATTAACCACGTGACCAAGTGGCGCACTGAAGGTGATCAAACTGCCTCGATGTCCGAGCTTGAATGCAGTGCTCATCACGGCGGTAAGTACAAAGGCCGTGTTGAAGCGCCCCCCTGGCAACCACTAGCTGCATCGACGATGCCAACGTACACTGTATTCCCCATCGAACCCCCTGCTTCCCCATCCCAGCTTGCCGCATACAAAACACTCCGACTCGCTTCGCTCCAGATCGATCCGCAGGCCTTCATTTCCACCTACGCACGCGAGCTCACCCTCTCGGAGGACGTTTGGCGACAGCGGCTCGACTCATCTTCCAAGCGGACGTTTGTTGCCTCCATAGCTAATGATCATGATCCCTCGTTTGGACGCAGGGATGTCGACGCGGGCGTGGGGGAACAGTGGGTAGGGTCGGCTTGTATTGTGGAGCCCTCGGACATGATAGCCTCATCCGTCACTGCCCCATTCAAAGAAGCAGGTGTGGACGCCAATTGGGAAATATATGGCCTGTATGCGATGTGGGTGCACCCTGCGCATAGGGGCAGTGGTGTTGGAACCAAGTTGGTCAACACATGCCTGGAATGGGTGCGAACACACGTTGATGTCAGGCTTGCAAGCGAAAACGGTGCCATGCGGGGGGATGTTATGAAAGTAGTGGCTCTGCTCGTCTATGATGACAACGTTGCTGGGCGGATGTTTTATTCTAGAATGGGATTCACTGATTTAGAAGAGGTTTCTGCAGAGGAGGGACAGAGGTGGATGTTGGTCAAAGTGTAGAGTACTAGAGTGCTATATGTGTTGTACAAGCATAGTTGTGTTGTATAAGTATAGTGTTCTTAGGCTCCCAGGTTGATCAAGTAGTGTAAATTAGTGCCCTAGATACTGTAGGCTGTGATTCTTAGGGAAAAGTGTTTGCACCAAGTGAATATGTAAATATGAATATGCAGCTCTATTAGGCTTGATATGTGTTATGTATATTTTTTATCATTCACCCTCTCCATTTTCAATCATGTGACCAGATCACATGACATGGTGCAGACCATGACATCATATGATGTCATGCCTCTTGCTGAATCTCTGTCACCATGCTTCTATTTCACAGAACCTATCTACAATCATGTACTTATGTATCTTGAAATTTTGACATGGCTGTGTGGTGGCTGTGCAGGTGTGAAAGTGGGCACTGACCCTGCACATGATATCAGATTCCATCCTCTTTCCATATTTACAATAATGGCTCAGGCAAGTATTGCAAGAGAGAATCTATTATGGTTGCATCTGAACAACTATTGGAAGGGAATGGGAAACCCTTTGGCCAGAAGAAACTACATCTAAACAGCTGATGACAGAGCTACCTGGCAAGGAGAGAAATGCTGTAATCCTGGCAGGGGAGCTACAGGTTCTGGTATATTAGAATAGGCAATCACATGTGCAGCCACCCATCAGACCTGGTTGTGATGGTGCATATCCTTTGTACAATAATCCTTTTATTTTTTTTCCTTTCACATCCTTTGTCTCCCTTTCATGCCCTCTTTGTGACCTCATAAGTGGCTCATACAGTATATAATCTCTCAATAGCAGACTCAAACCTCAGTCTGTTTGCCCTCACAATGACTGAGGTAAGCCTGATATATGATACCATATCACTGTCATATTTATGATGTACAATAGCTTGATATCTTGCAGGCAATATACATATAGTCCATTTGCCCTTGCAATGACTGAGCTTGATATCTCACAGTCCCAACCCCTTGTGGCATTACTCATAGCCTTATAGGTTATGAGCCCCAAGCTCCTTGCATAAAGAAATAAAGAAAGAATTGATCAGTATCTCGCTACCATGTCTACAATGATTCTGCTAACCACTGATACCCTCCCCAACAACATACCCAAGCTTGATGTGAAAGGTGATGAAATATTGCCACACTCAAAAGGCATGTCAGGATCCTGGATCACTAAGAAACAGTAGGACCACTCACCTGCAAATCCAGGTGATATCTGGTCATACCAGATACTATACGAGATAGGCTGGATCTGGATAAACCAGTCTGGATTGACTGTATCGCATTGCTTGTTCATAGTAAGGACTTGCATTCCATATGCTTTCTCTCTATAACATTTATTAAGGTATGAGCTTGTGTCACCCATAATATAAAACCTTTCCTTCTGGTCCATGGCACCTCAGTTGTTTTTGTCTGTCTGGCAGCAGCTGAGGTGAGTACTTGTATATGCATTAGATTCCCCTTTTCTTATATATGATAGTTCAGATCACTCTAGATTAACTAGGTAAATAAATAGTTGTTTTTGCCTGTCTCGCAGCAGCTGAGTTTGGATCACTCCAGATTAACTAGCTGCACACTCAAAAGGTTATGAGCCCCAACAGTGCACTCTGACCAGAAACAACTCATTCTGTGCTATCCTCAGTGCAAAATTTGGACCTTGTCCAAATTTTGCCAATCAGCTGGCTGACAGCTGTCACACAACACCACATGTCTGACATGATGTCAGATACCATCCAAAGCAATGAGGTCCTAACCAGACCTGAGACTTTCCCATTATGGAAGGTCAAGGTTACCTGAAAACTCCACAGAAGCAAGGTCTATGGAGTTGTTTCTGGTACAGACACCCAACCTGTATCTGGCAGCACCAGAGTCACAGTGTCTGATGTCTGTGAATGGCATGAATGTGATGAGAAAGCTCATAGTATCATACAACAATGTCTATCTGATGCCCTTCTACTTAAAACAGAGTCTTGCTCTTCTGCTAAAGAATTGTGGGATAAGCTGTTGTCACTCTTGGATGCTCCAAATGTTGCATCTGCATTCTACATCTTCCAACAACTCTTTAACATGGCTTGGGATGGAACCTCAGATATTTCAGAGCACATTGCATCACTCTGGACCTTGGAGTCCTGGCTTGCCATGATAAAATTTCCAGTAGATTCAAAGGTCATGGCTTTCATTCTCCTCAATTCCCTTCCCAAAACCCTGGAATGGGAGTTATTCAAGGCATCTTTTATCAATACCATGGAGGACAGCAAACTGACCTTCAATTCCACAGAAACTCACATCATTGCAGAAGATGCCTGATTATACCCATCCAAACATGCTAAGTCCACAATGAATACATCTGGTGCACAGAAACTGACTACCCACCTGCAAAATGCTTCTGCCTGGTGTGAATACCACCTATCCTTCACATACAACTCTGCAGAGTGTGCCTCCTACAAGAAATGGGTAGCAGACCTGTGCAGTGGTGCCTTCAGACAGCAAAGGATGAAAAAGGATAAGGTAAATGCATCAGAAGGGGTCTTGGATTCAGCCTATGTAGTCCAGGAACATATATCACAGGCACTAATTGAACAGATCCATGCTTAAACATCATCCAAGCGAGGTGAAAGTGGGAGCAATGTGCTCATAATTGACTCAGGAGCATCACTGCACATGGTTCCAAACCAATCCTGGTTTATGACATACTATCCACTTGATCTGCCTCACCTGGTTACTCTCAGAAACAATTTGGAAACACACATGATCAGAATTGGATCCATATCACTCATCTCCTGGATCTCTGGATCCATGTTCAAAATCATCCTTTCAAATGTCCTATTTCCATATCTCACTCATCTCTGTAAATTAGCTTGCATCTGCTGGACTGTCCACTGTTTTCCCTGCCAACTCAAACATGTGCTATGTCCGATGAGGACCTAAAACTGTAATGATTGCTGGACACAAAATGGCCTATACCATACATACTCACACCACTCCATGTGACCAAAGTGAGGTGGCAAATGCAACCATTGATATAAACCTGCTTCACTGGTGTATGGGATACATTTCTGTTGATCACATCCAACACATGGTGAATCAAATCAACTCCAGGGTATTGATGCTTTATCCAATACCCTGAGCTTTTGTGAAGCATGCATGCTTGGCAAGATGAAGAAACTCCCTTTTGGTACTCAGAATGGCCCCAGAACCACCTGTGCATTAGAAATGGTACATATGGATGTCAGAGGCCCAATTAGCCCAATATCACAGGAAGGATACCACTTTTGTTATGAACGATGACTCGCTACACCACTGGCCTCGGCCTCACAGGCTACTACGGAGCCTGGCAAAGGAAAAGGGAGAAAAGGAGCTCACGCGCACACTATTATCCAGGGGACAACAGGTGGTCAAAGCTGGGGACGCCAGCTGAGACACCTGGGTTTATATACTACGGTACGGTGCGCACGGACCATAGGGTCCGTGGGATAAACTACTATACATGGCTAGGCTATAGTACACGGTTGTGAGAGAGTTCCCACCAGGGTCATCGGAGATTAAATGGGCGTGCTAGCCATGAGGCATGACGTCATGGTCTGGGCCCTAGTCATGTGACTGGTCACGTGACGAGAAAAGAAAGGGGCGTGAAGATGGTGCGTAACATTACCCCCCTTTGCTACGACTCAAGTTCCAGACGAGTTGTTGCAAACGGAGTACCAGCTTCAGGGCCATAGATAGTAAACAGTCGGTTCATTTCGTCGAGAGACAAACCGTGCAGAGGGCATGGGGCCGAAGGATGGGAGTGATGAAAGGCGTCGACCAAATCTCGAGCGTTATCAAGATGGGAAGCCGGTTCCCATGTGTCATCCACTTCATCGTATCCCTTCCAGCGTACGCGGTACTCCAGTTTTCCCCGTTTCAAGCAGGAGGCAATGACAGCCTCAACCTCGTATTCGGGGTGACCCTCTTCCGAGACCTCGATCGCATCAGGGCGAGAGATCGGCTGACCAGGCAGTGGGGATCAGTAGGGCTTCACCTTCGATACGTTCACAACCGGGTGAATCTTGAAGGACACAGGGAGACGCAGTTCAACCACATTTGGGAGGACGTGCACGATATCATAAGGCCCGAGCCATCGTTGCGTTAATTTATGGGCGGTGTACGGTAATTTCAAATTGTCCGTACTGAGCCACACCTGATCACCGGGAACATATGCAGGCGTGTCGGACCTAGCCGATTCTTGATCGCGCGTCATGCGTTCACGAGTGCGCTCCAGCGCTTGCTTTACCTCGCTGTGTGCACGTCTGGTGTTGGCGAGAAAGCTTCCAGCCAAAGTATCCGAGGAACCCTCAAAACCCATGCGCGGAGAGTAGTTCCGGGTGATGGTGAACGGAGAGGAACCGATGGATGAGGAGAGAGAATTGTTGTGATGGAACTGTGCCAATTTGAGATAGTCTAGCCATTTGTCCTGTTTCTTGGCGACGTAGGCACGTAGGTACTGCTCCATTTCTCTATTGATTCGTTCGGTCTGTCCGTCCGTTTGCAGATGGTAGGCGGTAGAGAGCTTTTGCTCGATGCCCAATAGTTTACACAGTTTGGTCGTGAAGGAAGATACGAACTGGGGACCCCAATCCGATACTATCGTGCGGGGAATACCATGTTGCGACCATACGTGGTCGCAGAATATTTTAGCTAAGTCAAGCGAAGAAACAGTCTTTGCACATGGTACATAAACGACTTCCTTCGAAAATTGATCTACGATGATGCAAACGGAATCAATCTTGTCGACTTCTGGTAATCCGGTTACGAAGTCTATAGATATATCCTCCCAAGGATGGCTTGCCGCTGGGAGGGGCTGGATTTTTCCTGCTGGTGCTTTGGACGAACCCTTCGTGAGGGCGCACATATAGCAGTGATTTATGTATGTAATAACGTCTTTGCGCATTTGTGGCCAAATAAAGAAACAATTTATCGTGTGATATGTGCGGGCTTGCCTGTTGTGACCCCCCAGGGGATCGTCATGGCATGTTTTAAGGATCTCGGCGCAGATGGAAGGTGGAACGTAAATCCGGCCGGTGAAGTCGTGGAGGTATACCTCCCGTTCAGTATCGTATGAATAATTAAGAACATCGTTAATGTTTTTTGATTCTTTTTGTATTTTTTGTAATAACGGGGATTCTAAGGTAACGTTTTTCATAAATAATTCGGCTGGTAATACTGTGACGTCCTTATTGAGGTTCTCGACTGCGTCGCCGTGATCAGGTCGACGCGAGAGAGGATCCACGCGGTTTAGGGATCCAGGATGGTACATGAATTCTAGGTTGAATTCTTGGAGTATGGCGTGCCATCGCGCTTGGCGGCCCGAGAGTGTCTGCGGTTTTTTCCAGTACTCCAAGTTCTTATGGTCGGTCCAGACCTCGAATCGTTCTCTGCCAATTAAATAATGTCTCCATTCTTCGAGAGCCTGAATGACCGCCATCAATTCCTTGTCGTAGATGGGGTAATTCCTCTTGGCTGCGTCGAAGGAATGGGATAGAAATGCACACGGCCGCCATTGCCCATCTTCGCATTCCTGCCAGAGGATAGCTCCAGTTGCAATGTCGGAGGCGTCTGTTTCAATGTGCATTTGTTTCGTACTATCCGGATAGGCGAGGAGGGGTGCTTCCGTAAATTTCTTTTTGAGAGCGAGGAAGGCCGCTCTTTCCTTGTTGCCCCACCGGAAGGGGGTGTCTTTCTTTGTGAGGTCATTCAATGGCCTCGCAATCTCTGCGAATTGGTCAATAAATTTTCGGTAATAGTTACATAGGCCTAGGAAGGCCTGGACTTGTTTCAGGCGAGTCGGTTCTGGCCAGTCGGCGATTGCCCGTGTTTTCTTTTCTTGCATTTCTACACTGTTCTTGGAGACGTTCATCCCGAGGAATTCGACCTTGTCCTTGGAGAATGCACATTTTTCTGGTTTAATATATAAATTGTTCTCTCGGAGACGTTGCAATACTTCACGGACCAGCACTTCGTGTTCTTCTTTCGTCTTTTTCTTTGTAAATATCATCATGTCATCCATATATATAATGAGGAACGCGTATTGATCTGAAAATATGTCATTCATCATATTCTGGAAAGTCGGGGGGGAGTTAGTAAGTCCGAAATACATGACTGTTGGCTCGTAAGCCCCGATTGGTGTTACAAACGCTGCTTTCCATTCGTCGCCTTCTTTGATGCGGACGTTATTGTATCCCCAGCGTAAGTCCATCGCTGTGAACATATCCGCGCCCTTAAGGCGGTCTATAAGTTGTGAAATGAGTGGTAAAGGGTACGCATTCTTGATGGTCCCTTCATTTAAATATCTGTAGTCCATTACCAATTGTTTTTTACCATCCTTCTTTGGGATGAAGAATACCGGGGACGTTTGAGGAGACTTGCTCGGTCTGAGATAACCCTTCTTGACTTCCTTGTCGATGAAAGTCCGTACTTCTTCCAACTCTGTGTCGGATAGCGGGATAACTCTCCCCTTCCTTGGAACGAAGTCGGGCTTGAGATCGATGGCGTGATCCCAGTGCTTCTGTAAGGGCATGCGGTTGGATTCCTGCTCCGAAAAAACGTCAAGAAAGTCGTGGTAGGCCGCTGGGACCTTTTCCGCGACTCCGTCTTCAATGACGCGAAGTTTGAACCCAAAGTATCCATCCTGCTGTGACTTGTAGTTGTCGCAGTCTTCCGTACAGCGGGTGAACTCGATCTTCTTTTCGATCCAGTTGATATTCGGGTTGTGGTGGGTGAGCCAATCGTACCCGATGATCATTTGGTTGGAGCCTAACTCCACAACGAATGCGTTGATTTTTTCGTGATGATCCTGCATCGCTGCGATGAGTTCAACTCGATGGGTTACCTTTCCAGCCTTGCCCGGAGTACCATCGGCATTAAATACTTGAATCTGTTGTACAAGTGGGATTAGATCAATATTGTTTTTGGTGCACCATTTGCGATCGACGAAGGTGTTGATGGCGCCGCTATCAATTAGTGCTTTGATGTTATCATCTTTTTGTACTTTACCCGTGGAGAAGCAGACAGCCATGTCCACTGTGAATTCTCCTCCGCTGATCATTTCTTGTGTAGGGATTTTATTAAGGTTAAGGTCAGCGCGGTTATTCTTAAAAAGGGAATTAAGCACGCTATATTTATAGTCTGGCGCCGAGCTCCGAAGAGACCCCCCTACAGACGTGTCAGAATCTATTAAAGATTTCAGCACCTGGCTGATCGTTCTAACCGGGAAATCTCCGTCGGTGCACTCCGAGAGTTCGGCTACAGGCTCAGTGCCAGCTACGGGGATTTCTCCCTTGAGCACGGTCAACGAGTCGTCTATGCCTACCACTCTTGTACCGGCGTGCCCGGAGTCCGGTCTACTTACTTGTACAGGATTAAATAATGCCGTGCTCGTCGGCTCGAAACCAGATCATACATGTACAGAACTTTCAACGGGAGAACTGCAGTCCAAATGCGAGGTAACTATTTTTTTGATGTTTTCTAATTTTATTCTTTTTTCTTTTGTTTTGTCCAGCTTGCTAGGCGACACCCTACCGTCGACTAGCTGCTTCCTTTTAAAGCCTCGGATGATTTTGTCCGGGCTTCGGTTTCGAAGACATCGGCCCAGTAGGCACGAGCTTCATCCGACATATACTCCTGTCGGGAGGAGGTTGCCACACGGGCCTTGGTTTCGGGCGGGGTTTCGGAGACGACCGCCCACATCTCGGTGTAGTACCCGTCCTTGTCGGGTACCCAGACTTGGCGCATATTTTGAACCGGCGCTCGGTTCTTATCTTGTGCCAGATTATAAGGTTTCTTGGGGAGCCGGCAGTCCCTTCGAATGTGGCCTGGTTTGCCACAATTAAAACATGTGCGGGTGTCTGGGGGCCCCTGCACTGCCCCAATTTCCATGGGCGCTCCCCTTCCAGGTTGCATCCCATACTGCGTGAACCGCTGGTTAGGCGGTGGTCCTTTCGGCGCATTATATCTTTGCGGTCCGCCGTACCGCCTTGGTTGGAATCCGCGTTCAATTTCCGCGGACTCGAATGAGCGACCGACTTTGCAATATGCATCGATCAATTCAAAAATGTCGTTTTCTACCGACATGTGCAGGTGGACTTGCATGTACACGTGGGCATCCACTGCCCGCTTGAGGATTTCGATGCTGTGACCATTGTCGATCTCGGCTTCCTTAAAGAGTACCTCAAAGGTCTGGAGGAACTCGTCGACAGGGTGGCCCTGCTGCTTGAGCCTATTTAGTTTTTGCAGCGATTCATGGGCGAGCACATCGATCTGGAAGTGCTCTCTGATCTTCTTTTGGAGCTCCTTCCAGTCGGGCCAGCCGTCATCTCCTTGTGGGTAGCCGAGTGATACCCCTTGTTTATTGGTGGCGTCCGCCAACTCGGCATTGCAGTATTCTTCGAGTTTCAATCTCGTGTAGGAGGCTGCGTCGCCCTCCATGCGAGAAAGGACTGCTACGGTTCGGAGCTTGTCGGTCTCCCAGTTCTGGAGGGAGATCCATACTTTCAGGTTAGTGAACCAAACCCAAAACTTTGTTCGTGAGCCATCCCACTTGCCGGGATCGGCGACCTTTTTTGTGAGAGCGGCCGGGCTGTCGGCCTTTTCCTTTAGAAGGGCCCTAAGGAGGTCCTTCAGGTCGTCGGTATCTATCTGCGATGACGACATCGTTTCTTGGGGTGGGGGTTGCGGTTGTCTTTGTTTAAACTTGAGCCGATACGGCTCCTGGGTGACTTGGGGAAGTGCTTCAAGCAAGCCCTCAAAAGAGGGGGACTTGCGGAGTTGTGAATGTGCCTGTTCCAGAGAACCCAGCACCGATTCGCCAAAGAGGGAAATTTTGGAATCCTACAGTCCTTACTCGCCGGTATCTTTCAACCAACGTCTGGGGACGCTTGCGGGGGAAGAGGTCGGATAACGTGGGGAGGGGGAAGTCCACCGGCAGCTAGATCTTCTTCAACAGCTTGCTTTGGACGGTGTGGGTTCCGTCAAATGGGTAGAGCCTCGATAACGAGGAGTGTCGTACGCGTATCATGCGCTGACGGCGGACGTCACAGGTATTCCGCAAACCTGGATCTCTCAAACCACAGAGAGATCGCCCTAGTGCACTTTGGGCAAGAAGCAACGTTATCCTTATTTAGTACGCTGGACGAGTGTGTATACAAGCTGTTAAGGGTGCTATGCCCAGGCCCGTCACGTGGTGCCTCTGCGCTATGTCCCTTATGCCTGGGCCCAGCAACCATATACGACGGATTTGCTTTCTTTCTTGATCCGGTCTTCTGATGGGGATAAACGCTCACCCGATCTCGATATCTTCAGCGACAAGACGCTACTTTCACCCGAGGGCAGTGTAGATAGCTTTGACCAAGTGTTACAAACGATGACTCGCTGCACCACTGGCCTCGGCCTCACAGGCTACTATGGAGCCTGGCAAAGGAAAAGGGAGAAAAGGAGCTCACGCGCACACTATTATCCAGGGGACAACAGGTGGTCAAAGCTGGGGATGCCAGCTGAGACACCTGGGTTTATATACTACAGTACGGTGTGCACGGACCATAGGGTCCGTGGGATAAACTACTATACATGGCTAGGCTATAGTACACGGTCGTGAGAGAGTTCCCACCAGGGTCATCGGAGATTAAATGGGCATGCTAGCCATGAGGCATGACGTCATGGTCTGGGCCCTAGTCATGTGACTGGTCACGTGACGAGAAAAGAAAGGGGCGTGAAGATGGTGCGTAACAACTTTTGGTTGATCATAGTGGATGACTTCAGCCACTTCCCTTGGGTATACTTCATGAAACATAAAAGTGAAGCACTACAGATCTACAGTCAGTGGAAAACAGATGTCTGGATTTTCCTCTGGATGGAAATCAGACAAGAGGATTTTTCAGACCTGTACACAAGATTCATCCAAAGTGATAGCGGTATGGTGTAAAATACTAATCCTATCTAGAGTGGATAAGGACTAGAAAAGAAAGGGTGTGGGTATAGACTTGACCCAAGGGAGGGGGCCAGAAAAGACAGAACAAAGTGAAAATGGATAGGTAGCTCCCTGCTTACACAGACAGAAAGTGGAGGGGAAGAAAAGATATATTCAGAGGTGTGATACACTAGTTTTATAGTCCCAAGAATACCCATGGACTTCTATCTATGAGATATAACTAATCTGGTCTGGACAATATAAATCTGGTACTGGATGGATGCAGTCCAGATCCAGATCAAATGAAAGAGTCTGGACAAATGAAGAAATGAATGGAAAATAAAAGAAACCTACCCAGATGGACTATAGGCATGATAGATGCTTGAACAGATGCTTGAATGGATTAACAGAAAGGGGTTTGCAACCATAGGAGGATTTGACCTCCTATATCTGTGGGGAACTTGAATACTGACTGTCCCCAGTCAGTCACATGACCATGGGAAGTCATGGCTTGGCAAGGACAATAGTGCTGCAGGTGAACTGAGTGTCCACCTGATCACAGGTCAGGCTCTGTAATGCATCATGTTACATCCCTCTATCTCTTCTCTCATTCTCTACTCCATTACCTAAAATGTCTGACATCAACAAAATCCTTGCATTCGCACAACCATTGGCCAAAGACAATCCAAAAATGCATGCCCAGAACAATCTCAAGGCCACAAGTGAGTCAATTCTCATTGTCACCAAGATGGTTCCCAATGACAAGGAAGAACTTGAAGAGGAACCCAAACCATTACCTACAATCATTGCAGAAACCCCATTACCCACTGTCAAAACCAGACTAGACACACTCTCCTGCTTCCATGATGAAGCCCTGGTGTTCCACAAACTTGCATGCCAAGTCATGAAATCACACAATATACGCAAATTCACCCCCTGGAAGCGAGGAGATAAGGTCTGGTTAGAAGCACAAAACCTGAAACATTCCCTCACCTCCCCTGAATTTGCACCTAAATGAGAAGATCCTTTCATAATCACTGAAGTCTTATCCCCTATCTTCTACTGCCTCCACCTCCCCAAGATGTGGAAGATCCACCCTGTGTTCCATGCCTCCCTCTTATCGCCCTATTGTGAAAATGACGTCCACAGTCTGAACTACCCAGCCCCACCCCCAGAATTAATAGAAGGAAAAGAAGAATATGAAATAGAAAAGATCTTATGCCATAGGTGAACTCCAACCCATCGGCAATTCCTGATTAGGTGGAAGGGTTACACAGCTGATGATGACTCTTGGCAAGCAGAATCAGATCTGACTAATGCCAAGGCCATTCTCAATGCTTATAAACACCTTTACCCCAAGGTTTTTTCCCAGTCCTGTATCTCCATCTTCACCAAGACCATTCATGTTATGCCTCTTAACCCCATTTCCTCCCGCCCCTATGCCATGTCCCCCCTTGTCCCTCCAGGAACTGTCACCCGACAACTTAGCCAGAGCCCTCTGACTGACAATCAGCAGATGGCATCACCTTTGCCCTCTCCTGAGAGCATTGAATCTTCTAGTCCAGTATTTTTTCCACCTGACACTGCTGTTGATGCCTTTATCAACAGTCTCTCCACCGAATTGTCGGTAACCCTGTCATCCCCACCAAACTCCACCTCCTCTGGTGAGTCCTACTTTACCACCCCAATTATACTACCCTCTGTGTCGACACCCCTCATCCTCAACCCAACTGTGGCAATTGCATTGTGATATTTAGTTGGGGAGACCCCACTGGGCATATCACCCCAGAGCATGCTGAGGAGGATCACTTCCCAGTAGAGCCTGATCTCCCATTTCATGCTTACCACTTCTGACAGGGTTACCCAGATGAAGAATACCAGCTGCTCCTCCGAGTTCACCTCACAAACCCCCGCCTTGCCCTGCCTATCAATAGATTCCTTGAACTGGGCTCTCCTCTCCTGTACCTCATCCAAGCCTACTGACAGTTAGCATGAATTTCTGTGATTGCTGAAAACCTTCGCATGCCAGAGTTTACTTTGCAGAGAACTATGCTGTTCTCCATTCGGGACCTTGGGATGTTCACCCTGGGAGGACTTGCCTATCAGTTAGACTTAGGGGATTGGCTCAAAAAACTAGACAGATATATGGTTGATGTTGCCTACTCAGCATTACAAGCCAGGAGAGAAGACTAGGGAGAATACATCCTATTTACCCCCATAGTCAGGCACAGATGGACCCTGATGAAATCATCACCACCAGTCCCAATGGGAGAAGCCCTTGGAAGGATTTGGAATTCTGGAAGAACGAGCCTTTTCCCCTCCCAAAGGAACACCTGCTATACCCTGAAACTTGCTACTGCTACCACTGTCTCAGACATTGGAAAGCCAACTGTGACCACTATGTCTGTCCCACTTGTAAACTCTGAAAACCCAGGCATCTTCAGTACCAATGTCCTGAACAGGTTACAGCCTATACTTATTGATCACCCCCACAGCCTTCATCTTCGTCTTCTTCCTTCTCCTATCACTCTTGCCAATCACCACCATCACCACCATCGCCACCCTCTGCCAATACACCCTGCCATAACCCACACTGCCACAGGGACACATGGCATCCCATCCCAGTCCCTGCACCTTGTGCACCCTCTCCTGAGTCAGCCAACATTGAAGATGTTATTAATGAAGTCAGGTGGGGTAATATCATAGGTTCTCTGGGTCCCTCCTATGGTGATTTCTAGTATTTGTTGTGGACTCTACACCCTAAACTGGGGGTAATGTTACAATTTATATCTATGTTCCTGTTTTTCCCCTTTTTGTTTGGACTTATCCCTCCTTGTTTAACTCTCATTATAGTTCCCTTTCCTACATACCTAATTGTTCTCTTTATTTCCAGAACATTCTATGATTACTCATTGCTTGTCTTTTGCCATTGGGTTGCTGACTCAACAATCAGTCAGCTATTTGTTCTTTTATGTTCTTTCAGTTTCTATATGATTACTCAGCGACTCTTTGCTCTCATATATAAACCTCCAAGTAGTACCTCTGTCTCTTAGCTTAGACCTACTTGGCTTACCTAATTTCCTTTTCGTGTGTCTTTGCTCTACACTTGAGTGAGTGCTTTAACTCTTGCCTGCACCCCATCCCAATTACAAGGGATAGTCCTTGGCCCATTCACATCACCAGGAAGTCTATCATCTGGTATCATCAGGATGAACCCCTGACCTTGCTATCTGCAAGGAACCCCCTTGTCTCAGTGTCTTGGGATCTTCACCAAGTTTATGCCTGACCCTTTGGGATCAAGTGTAACATGTCCAATGAGGCTCATGCCTATTAGGCAGATGTCTTTGAATCTGAAGCCAAGACAAAAGCATCCAAGGCTTTAAAAGGAAGCCACTGACCAGGAGTAGGGTACCAGTTAGCAATAGTTTATTCACTGCAAGATTAAAAGCAGAAAAACAAAACAAAAAATTGGAAAACCTATTAAACATCAAAAAAATAGTTACTGAGCATTTGGACTCCTTAACTAGGGATGATAGTGACTCTGTAGTTAGATCTGGTTTTAGCTGATGGACTCGGCCAGTTGTAGTATTACCCCTATAAGTCTAACGGACATCCTCAGGTGTGCCGGTAGGAAAGCAGTAGGTATAGACAACTTGTTGACCATGCTCAAGGGTGAACTGATTAGCCCCATAGCTGGCACTGAGCCTGTAGCTGAGCTTTCTGAGTGCACTGATAAGGATTTTCCTATCTGTATGATTAGTCAGGTTCTCATTAATTTAAAGAATTCTTTGTCATCCACCAGGGGGTCTCAAAAGAGCTTAGCACCAGACTTAAAACATAGTGTGCTTAATTCCCTATTTAAGAAAGAAACATTTCCCAGCATAATTATTAACAAAATCCCTACAGAAAAAACTCTAAAGAACCCTGATGAATTTTCCATCTCCATTGATGTACATTACCAATCAGAAAAGGAAGAAAAGGTCAAAAACATTCCTGCACTCCTTAATTCCAGTGCAGTTAATACATTCATTGACTGAAAATGGTGTTTGAAACACAAGATTGATCTCATCCCTCTTGATGAGGAAATCAAGGTATTCAATGCTGACAGACAAGTCAGATCTCTTAGCCCGATCACACATAAAGCCGAATTGGTGGTATCTATCAATAACCACCATGAGAAGATCCACACATTCATAACAGGCTGGGAGTGCACCTGATGATTATAGGCTACAACTGGCTTTCACACCACAATCCTGAAATCAACTGAGTCAACAAGAAAATAACATTTTCTAGGTGCACTAATGAATGCAATGCATACACATGGGTGCTTATCAGAAGCATTGAGCCAGGCCTCAAGAAAAAGGTTCCAGAAGCATATCACGACTTTCTTGATGTCTTTTTCAAACAAAAATCAAACTGGCTACCCCTGCACAAGTCATGGGACCACACCATAGATCTCAAACTGGACTTCATTCCGAAAACAGGTCAAGTCATACCCTTATTGGATATGGAACTCAAGGAAGTCTGCACCTTTATTAACAAGGAGGTGAAAAAAGGGTATCTCCATCTTTTGAAGTCCCCTCAGACTTCACCAGTCTTCTTTATTCCAAAGAAGGATGGAAAGAAATGGCTCATCATGGATTATCACTATGTAAATGAGGGAACCATCAAGAACACTTACCCTCTACCTCATATTTCAC
This sequence comes from Pulveroboletus cf. viridisquamosus, assembly GCA_038090515.1. Classification (NCBI taxonomy): domain Eukaryota; kingdom Fungi; phylum Basidiomycota; class Agaricomycetes; order Boletales; family Boletaceae; genus Pulveroboletus; species Pulveroboletus cf. viridisquamosus. The sequence goes on along the minus strand of JBBPMX010000018.1, from coordinate 25,166 downwards.
AGCTAGTGGATCAGCTCAAGGGCACCAACATGTTCACCAAAATGGACTTGTGCTGGGGCTACAATAATGTTTGCATCAAGGAGGGTGACGAATGGAAGGTAGCATTTGTAATGCCAATCAGGGCCTATGAGTCCACAGTGATGTATTTTGGACTGACCAATTCACCTCTGATGTTCCAGAACATGATGAACAACATCTTCCATGATCAATACGCCTTCCTAATTATTTATATGGATGACATGATGATCTTTACAAAGGGCAAAACCAAAGAACAACATGAAGCCCTTGTCAAAGAAGTCCTCCAGCAACTCCATGAAAATAATCTATTTATCAAACCAGAAAAATGCTCCTTCTCCACCAATCAGGTAGAATTCCTTGGCATGAATGTCTTGAAACACAGTGTCGAGATGCAAAGCAAGAAAACTCAAGCCATCACTGATTGGCCAGAACCAACCTGCCTGAAGCAGGTCCAGGCATTCCATGGACTTTGTAATTATTACAGGAAGTTTATTGAAGGATTTGCTAACATTGCCAGACCTCTAAACAACTTGACAAAAAAGGACACCCCTTTCTGATGGGGCATTGAAAAAAAAATAGGCATTTGAAGCCCTTAAAAAGAAATTCACAGAAGCACCTATCAGGAACAACTCAACAACTTAAAATAAGAAGTCAAGAGGCCGAAACCATGAATCAGACTAAGGTGCAGCAATGGCACACACACAGAGAATGACCCATAGCGATGAGAATACTAAGCACGAGGACTACTGTACAGGACGAGTACTACTTATATAGGATGTCTAACCCTAAGGCCTGTATCTGGATCTGAGCCCTGTGCCCGAATAATGACTAACGGATATTAAATAACGGATCAAATGAATCTAAATATGAAATGATAAATAAGCGGGGAATGGAATGATGTCATGGTGATGTCAATAGGCTAGACCATGACATAATGATGATGACATAACCTGATGTCAATGGAATGACGCAATTGAGGGCAGCCTAGACCTGAATTAATGGGTAAAGGGGAAATATAAGATAATCGGGTGAAAGATTAAGGATAAGGGGTTTATCATAGGGGTTGAAGGACGTAAATATTGTAAGAGAAGGCATAAGGAAAATCGTGGTTCTGACAGCACCACTCCTAGCATATCCAGATTCAACACAAGGCATGTGATTAGAAACCGACACCTCAGATATTGCAATGGGTGCTGTCCTCTGGCAGGAATGTGAAGACACAGAATGGAAACCCTGCACCTTCCTTTTACACAGCTTCAACTTTACCAAGCAGAATTACCCTATTTATGACAAAGAACTGCTTGCAGTCATTCGTGCTATAGGAAATCAAAGTCTCCTGTTATGCAGATATCCTATTCTGCCATTTCCTACATGTCCAGTGGTTTGCCTCTCTGGTTTGCATTATTCCATATCCATTTGGGTACATCAGGTTATTAGGTTTGGTATATTCAGTCCAGATTAGCTTAATCTGGTCTCATATTGATGCTTTCTAACCTGGATCCAGTTCAGATTGATCCCAGATACATGCTGATTAGCTTGGGTTTATTAGCTACCTTCCTTATTTCACTTTTATAAGTCCTAGGGAATGCCCTGGACTATAAAAGTGTGTCCCTACAGTTTTAATACATCTTTCTTCCCCTCCACTTTCTGTCTGTGTGAGCTAGGCTCTGGCCACTTGTCTCCTCTCACTTTCTGTGTCTGCTGACCCCCTCCCTTGGGTCGAGTCTATACTTGCACCCTTTATTTGATCCTTATCTGTTCTGGAAAGGATTATTGTTTTACACCAGATCACAGCAATACTGTCACAGGCCTTAATAAGGATATTATCATGTTACCAGAAAAATTATTTATCATCAGTGTTACATTAGAATTCCCTTTCCACCTTAACCTTAAAAAAGAATCAGAAAAAATAAAAAATGACAAAATCAATCACATTTCCTTTGATGAGACCTTGTTCCTATTTATCAATGAAGATTTGGATTGCATATACATCCCTGAGCCATTACATTTAGAAATCCTTAAATTATCTCACAATGATCCAGTATCAGGATATGTGGGCATGTACCACACATATGATAGAATACACTGTGCCTTCAGCTGGCCTGGTATGCATAAAGACATTACAAATTATGTAAATCACTGCTACATGTGCACCCTCATGAAGGGATTGCAAATAGCACCCAAGCAGTTGATACAACCACTTCCTGTGTTCAAGCGACTCTGGAAAGATATCTCTGTAGATTTCATTACTGGACTTCCAGAAAGCTGAGACTTTGATAGCATTTGTGTCATTGTTGATTGATTTAGTAAAGAAGTTATTTATGAACCATGTAAAAAGGTGATATCCTTGATGGATCTTGCTAAACTGTTCAGGGATGCTGTTTGGTGTACACACAGCCTCCTCTCCACTATCATATTGGATTTGGGTCTGCAATTCATCTCAGAGTTCACAAGTGAGTTGTGCAATCTCCTCAGGACCTCCCAGAAGATCTCCACTGCCTATTATCCCCAGATGAATGGACAGACCAAATGTATTAATTGGGAAATGATACAGTATTTCTGCACATATGTGGAAAAGAAGCAGGAAGATTGGGCAGAATGGATCAAACTTGCCCAATTCCAACACAACTCCTTGCTTTCATCCTCTCACAGATCGATTCTGTTCGAAATAATGTAGAACTACTTCCCATTCCTGGAATTCAAGGCCAGCTCCTTGTTCTTGGCCAGTACCTTCACCCAGCATGCTGAAAGAGCACACACAGAAGTCCAAGAAGCTCTGGAAGCTTCATATCAAAAAATAATTGAGCGTTCTGATGAAAAAGACCCTATGTCATATCAAGTCAGAGAAAAGGTGTGGCTCAGTATGGAAAACTTGAAGTTGCCATACATGGCCAAGAAGCTCACCCAACACTGGATCAGACCTTACAACATTATTTGGTTGATGCCTAATGCAGTCAAGCTGTGCCTCCTGAAGAATGCTCATTTCCACCCAGTCATCAATACTTCCCAGGTTAAGCCATATCATGAACCCCTTGATGGACAGCTGATCTCCCACCCAGATGTGGTTGATGTTAAAAAATCTAAGTAAAAGGGCAGTGATTGCCCACTACACTAATTAGCAATAGTGATAAGGTAAAGTAAAACTGGTACTTATCTCAGCCACTACCCAAGGAGTAGCAGGAACAATTGAGAAGAGCCCAGGAGTGAAAGAGAATATATATATAAGGTAGGTGAAGATGTGAGTGCTATCAGGCTCACTCTTAAGAGAAGAATGAAGCACAAAGGATGAGAATTCCAAGCGTAAGGATATTTGTACAGGCAACTACCTACTTATATACTAACTACTGTTTATACATGTTATGGCAATGGAACTTTATAGAATGCAATGGAATGGTTATATAAGCGATGACATCATAGATGGAATGTTCTGGAAGGTTCGAGATAAGATGTGATAAGGGGAGATCACGTGATGTGATAAGATAAGAGAGAAGGGTAGGGAAGCGATGGTTCTGACATTACCCCCTTTTCAAGGTTGATACTCCAGATCAACGAGAGGGGCGAAATCAAAAAGGTGTTGAGGAAGGCAGTTAACAGTTTTGGCGAAGTCACATATGCTTTGTCATTCGAAGAAAGGGGTGAAGGGGGAATTGCAACAATCTTGGTCACAAGTATCGTTGTAGATGACCCATACGGCTGACAGATTATGTTGATGGAATTCCTCGACTAGTTCAGGGGCATTGGTGACGTGTGCTTTAGGTTCCCAGGTTCTGTCTTCCTTGGGGTAATCTTTCCATTCTACAAGGTATTCTGTCTTGCCATGTTTCTTTCGAGAATTGACTATTTCTTCCACCTTGTATTCCAGTTTTTGTTGGATGATGACTGGTTCTGGTAGGGGTGGTTTTTTTTTGCAAGGGGAAGGTGCTGGTTTTGTATGGCCAGAGGTGAGACTCGTGGAAGACCAGGTGAATTGTTCACCACATTTTTGGTAATGCGAGCTCGTAAGCAGTGGGTCCGACTTTCTTTAGGACTCAAATGGTCCATGTTTCTTATTGTTGAGTTTCTTGGTCGGACGATCTGTTCGGATATGTGCTGTGTCTATGAGTATGAGATCTCCGGGTTTATATTCATGGATCTCTCAGGTTTTCCAGTCATAGTACTTTTTCATCTCAGCTGAGGCCTTCTCTAACGCCGTTTTGGCTTGCTCCTGTGACTCCTTCATTTTCGTCACAAACTGCATGGCATCTTCATTTTGGACCTGTGTTCGGGTATCTTTGGATATGGTGGGTTGATGTCCGAAGTTTAGTAGGAACAGTGAGGTGCTGGTCGTGCTGGTGGTTTTCTGATTGTGTGCAAACTCGGCTAGGGCTAGCCATTCGACCCAATTGTTCTGCTTGTGATTGACATATAATTGGAGGTATAACTCCACTTCAGAATGATTTCTTTCTGTCTGGCCATCGGTTTGGGGGTAATAGGCCATGAAGGGATTTCCTTCGATTTTAAGCAGTATGTACAGGTCCTTCATGAAGTTGGACATGAATTGCAGTCTGCGATCTGAGATCACCTTTCAGGGGGTACCATGAAGTTTAAATATGTGGTCTCTAAATATCGTAGCTACTCCTTTAGTGGTAATAGAAGATGAAATCAGGAACAGTCTTATCATTTTCGAGAACCTATCTACAATGACGAGAATTGCGTCATGTCCTTGTGATTCAGGTAACGATCTGATGATATTGAGCGAGATAATTTCCCATGGGTAGTCGGGTATTTCATGTGGGTTGAGCAGGGTTTTTCTGGCTTGGTGGGTTGTTTTCACCTTTTGACATCGGTCACATCCCTTTATGTATTGCTCTACGTCTTTCCTAAGCATTGGCCAATAGTATTTGGTCAGGATGAGGTCACGTGTTCATTTGGTGCCTGGGTGTCCTGCCATCAGGTGGTCATGATTTTGGGTGATGATTTCTTCCCTTAGCTCGGGTACTTGTGGGATGTAGAGTAATTCCTTCCAGTAGATGATCCTGTTTTCTTTTTTCCAATGAGACTCCTTGTTTTGGATACCTTCTTTGGCGAATTTCTCAGCCTTGTGTTGGTTCCTGGTGATTTTGGATGTGATGGTCTCAGATTGGATGGTTCAGATTTGTTCCTTGGCTGGCAATGACTCACCCACGGCTTCAGATTTTGGGAAATATTTAGGGAAAAGGAGGATTTGTTGAGAGTTGTCGAGTTCCACCCCCTTTTCAAAGTCTGGCCTCCAGGACAGAGGATCTGCTGGGTTTGTTTTCCCAGGATGATGAATAAAGGTGAAGTCATACTCTTGTATAATTTGTTGCCATCAGGCTTGATGGCGGGAAAGATCGACAGGTTTTTTTTATAAAATTTGAGATTTTTGTGATTGGTTAGGACCTTGAATGGGTGGAGGGCACCAAGGAGATATTGTTGCCATTCCTGGAGTGCGTAGATGATGGCAAGCATCTCCAGATTTGCAGCGTGATAATTCCTTTCAGCGTTGTTAAGGGATTTGGAGATGAATGTTGCGAACGCTGAGAGCGACACACCACCGGCCTCGGCTTCACAGGCTATTACCGAGCCTGGCGAGGTAAGAGAGGAGAAGGCGAGCTCACGCGCACTAATCACCCGTAAGGTAGCGGGAAGACAAGTGGTCAAAGCTGGGGATGCCAGCTGAGACCCTTGGGTTTATATAGTACAGAGGGCAGCGCACGGACCATAGGGTCCGTGGGATAAACTACTATACATGGTTAATACAAGTACACGACTGTGAGAGAGTTCCCATCAGGGTCAGCGGTAATTAAAGGGGCGTGCTAGCCATGAGGCATGACGTCATATGATGTCATGGTCTGGACCCAGTCATGTGATCGGTCACATGACGAAGAAAAGAAAGGGGCGTGAAGATGGTTTGTAACAATGAAGGCGATTGGGTGCCATATGCCATTTTGGCACTGTGATAGTATGGCGCCTACTCCGATCCCAGATCCGTCAGTCTCTACTTGGAAGGGGTCCATGTCCGTAGGTATGGCAAGTGCAGGGGCCATGGAGATGGTTTCCTTTAGTTGGTCCATGGCCTTTTGACACTCATCCATCCATTTGAACTTGTTCTTTTCCGAGGTGAGTGCATTCAGGGGTCTTGCCTTTTTGGCGAAATCCTTTATGAACCTCTGATAAAATTGAGGCATCCCAAGAAGCCCCTTAATTGTTTTCGGGTTGTGGGTATGGGCTAGTTGAGGATGGCTTGCACTTTCTTGGGTTCCATCTTAATCTTGTTTTGTGACACTATTATTCCAAGGAATTTGGTTTCTTGGACTTCAAAGTCACATTTGTCGTGTCTTAAATGTAGGTGTTCTTGTTGGAGTATTTTGAGGACTTCTCTCACCACCTTTCGGTGTTCTTCAAGATCGCTGGTGAAGATCATGATGTCGTCTATATACACCACGATGACTCCTCTGTCTATAAGTTCTTTGAACAAGGAGTTCATTATGGTCTGGAATGTCACTGGCAAATTGGTAAGTCTGAAGAACATTACTAGTAGTTCGAACAGGCCTCGGTTTGTTTGGAATGCTGCCTTCCATTCGTCTCCTTCTTTCATCCTTACATTGTTGTACCCCCATCTCACGTTGAACTTGGTATAGTATTTGGTGGACTTGAGCTTGTCCACTAGTTTGTTGATGAGTGGGAGGGGATATTGGTTTCGGATAGTGACCCCATTAAGTTTTCGGTAGTCTTGGATGGGGCAGAGTCTTCCATCTTTCTTTTTGATGAAGAAGAAGGCAGATGCGAATGGGGATTTGGAGGGTCAGATATGCCCAGATTTGAGATTTTCCTCCAGGAACGCATCTAGCTCAGTTTGTTCCCCAGGGCCGAGTGGGTAGGTTTTGCAATTGATGGTATGATCTCCGGGTAGGAGTTCGATCGGGTAGTCCCAAGGTCTTTGAGGTGGCAGTTTGTCGAATGACTCTTTAGCAAATACATTGGTGAAGTCATGTATGTACTTGGGGGCTGCTTCCTTGAAAGTCTTTTTCTTTTTCTGAGCAAATTCCTTGGCAGCTATCTCGGTGGAAGTGTTCCGATAGGCCTCCACATTGATTTTGAAAAGTTGATCTCCTTGAGAGAATCGGAACTCTTCATCATTGTCTTCCTCATTGGCTATGAGTCCAGGGAGATGGTCGTTTTCACATCGGAACTCAATTCGGCCAGTAAGCCAGTCAATCAAGGGGTTGTGTGTCTTTAACCAATCGTGTCCCAAGAAGATGGAGTTTGACCCTAGATTGGTGACAGCCAAAGTGATCTTTTCAGAGTGTTCGAGAATTTTCATCTCAACTATGACAAACTCCTTAATCTCGCCTCCTGTATTGTGGGACCCATTGGTATTGTAGACTTTTATTGGTCTTGGGAGTGGATGCGTATCAAGGGCATTGGCTTTGACACATTTGGCATCGATGGACGAGCCGGTGCATCCTGAGTCAATGAGTGCTTTTACCTTGAATTTGTGTCCGCTGTCCATGGATATTTGCGCTGGTACTTTGAGGGAGTTATGTTGTCTCCTCCATTCTGAGGCCTTTTTGAACTTGGGCTTCTTTTGGAGATCTCTTAGTACCCATGTGGTGTCTTCCATAGACATTTCCCATAGATCGGTGATGAGCTGGGTGTCAACTTCTGTTTGTCGGGTTTCATGGACAAATGACGTTAGGTGTTTTTTGGTGATGTCTATGTCTTTCTCCGCTTGTTGTTTTATCCAGTGGATCAACCATGGATCAACAGTATTTTCCCATCGGGCTCTTCAGTGTGATCGGATCTTTTTTGGTTTGGCATCCATACTCCAAATCCTTGAGAACCTCGTTTTGTCTTGTCAAGGGTTTCTACCTCTTTGACTGGAGGATTAGAAATTTTCTCAAGTATTAATTGCGCAATTTTATCTGTGACTTTCACTGAGAAGTCCTTATCGGAATTGTTGACAAGGAGGACTTTTACCTCCCCTCTGTAATCAGAGTCTATTACCCCAGCTCCAGTGGTTATAGAAGCTTTTATGGCTAAACCAGATCGGGGTGCAATTCTGCCATAATGCCCCGCAGGAACGGCCATAGAAAGCTTAGTGTTTATGAGAGCTTGTCCTCGTTTTGGCACGATGCACTCTTCCACTGCATACAGATCGTACCCTGCCACACCAGGGGTTCCTTGCTCGGGAAGAGGGATCTTTTTATCACCGCATTTAATCCGTAGTGGTGTCTCACATTTCAGAATGGTGTACTTGGGTTCGGGTTTGGTCTCATCACATGTTTCAATGGATAGAACATCAAATTTATTATTTGAAACAGTAACTACTTTAGACAAGGTAGAGCGACCTATATCTACTCGTCTTTTCCAAAACCCTGCTCGTTCTTTTCCACCATCCTCATGCATTCTGCCAGCTCCTCTGCATTCTGGTAGAATATCTTTGCCCCTTTAAACTCAATATACCTCATTTGGGGTGGACGAGGCTTGGGTTTGTGGTCGGCACATGGCCATGGCTTTCCACACTTGAAGCAGAGCCCTTCCGCTCTGGCCTTGTCAATGTCCATGGGTTTTCCTTGGCCACCGAATGTTCCAACCTCTTTTAATAGTGCCAGGTTGGCGGCAATGAAGCCAGAAGGCTTGGGAGCCTTGGCAGGGATTTCCTTGTTTGCTGGCCTAGACCAGCATGGCGTGAACTGAGATTTTTGTGTCCTTCTGGACCTTCTGAGTTTTTAGGAGGCAAGGGCAGCCTCTGCGTGGTGGAGGTGCCTCTCCCACTTCTTGATATCCTTGCTGAGGCAAAGAGCAGATGACTCCTGCTCAGTGAAGGTTACTATTTTGTCTTTTACTCCTTGCTGGCAGACATGGACCAGCTGTTCATCGAATTTGTCGTTATGGCAGCATCCAGCTTCCGCCATGAGTTGGGACATTATGATGAAGAAGTCCTCAATGGAATCACTTCCCTGCTTGAGAGTCATCAGCTTCTCATAAGCCTCCCTCTGGGCCATTGCAGGTCAGAATCAGAGCTCTCATCGGCTGAAGATTTGGACAATGGTGGCACTGGAGCCTTTTTCTTCCCCTTGCTCCACATGGGTTGTGTGAGTAACTGCTCACTACAGAACATTTGTGATGTAGGTGGAGATGGTGCCTTTGACACTGGGTGTAAGAGTGGGTCTGCTTGGTAGAGGTGGGCCCAGGAATCATAGCACTCTGAAAATGAGAGTGATTCGTCTTCGTAGGAATAGGTGATTTTTGGGTATTCGGATCCCGACATTGGTTTGGAGGGTGAGGAGGGAGTGACGATGGATATTTGCTTTGTCTGCTCACTGCTAGATCCTTCCAAAGAACTTCCTAGTGGGTGTTATGTAGGACACAAAACACCGAAGCTGAGTGACTAAAGGCTTGCTGTAAAGCCTCGCAGAAGAGATGAGAGTGAAGGAGTACACTTATCATCCAAGGTTTTAACCCAAGGAACAAGTGGCCAAAGCTGGGGATACCAGCTGAGGACGCACCCTTTATATATTGCAAGGAAACGCACACAGACCAAGCTGTGCTACAGATAAGGTGTGAACATATACTACATATGGTAGGTGATATCCTATGGGTGTGGGAGAGTCCTGTGATAGAGAAGCGTAGTGTCAGTAATTAAAAGAATGAGGTGACCACGTGTTATGATGTCATATGATGTCATGGTCTAGGCTGTGTCATGTGATCTGGTCACGTGACTGGTGAATGAGTGAAGAGAAAATGAAAAATAATTAGGTCAGCATATATGGTATAACAGTGGGCACGACTGAATGCGGGAAAATGATGGTCCTTCAAACTCCAGTGCTTCTTCGGCTTCGGAGCTTCTTCAACAACTTGATTTGGCCGGTGTGAGTTCTGGCAAGAGGGTAGATGTTCAATAATGAACGGTGTCGGCGCGTTTTGTGCATGGACGGCGGATGTCACAGGTATTCCGTGAACCTGGCTATCTCAAATCACAGAGACAGCACCCTAGTGCACTATGGGCTAGCAGCAACATTATCCTTATTTATGAACGGCGGACGACCATATGACTACTGATATCCATGTATGCGGGAGTCTGTCAAGTGGAGCTCGTACTCTGTGTTTCTTAACCCTGGACCCGGGTGGCTTTAATGCAGCTACATGTGGATAAACCCAGTAAACACTCTTTTATGGTTGGTGAAGACTTCTGTAAACAATCTTCTGTGGTGGGCTAAGCCTGCACGCACTCAGTCTGTGGGGATACAATGGAACTCAATGCCTAGAGGCAGAGACAGGCAGTATGGGAGTAGGGTAAAGAAACAAGGTAGGGTGTGATAATGTGAAATACGAGGATAGAACAGTGTGGAGCAGAGGGCTTGATGCAAAGGCAAGTAATAACGTGAAAGGTAGGAGTGATATGACTAGGTGAGGCGGGACCATGCTCGCTGTCATCGATGATGAGGAATTACGCTTGGAATTATATCAGGCTCACTCTTAAGAGAAGAATGAAGCACAAAGGATGAGAATTCCAAGTGTAAGGATATTTGTACAGGCAACTACCTACTTATATACTAACTACTGTTTGTACATGTTATGGCAATGGAACTTTATAGAATGTGATGGAATGTTCTGGAAGGTTCGAGATAAGATGAGATAAGGGGAGATCATGTGATGTGATAAGATAAGATAAGAGAGAAGGGTAGGGAAGCGATGGTTCTGACAAGCGCGAAGTCCAATCAACTCTGAAGCAAAACAAGCAATCTCCATAAGGGAATAGTGAAGGGGGAGAGGAAACAGCATGAAGTTATGGAATGGGAATGAAGCAAAGATAGGGTAAAGGAATGACATAAGAAATGCATACTGATATACCATTGGACACAAGTCTGGCCTTCCTATCCATCTCTGACTGCTTCTATAGGACATCAGTAACTCCTATGTAGGAGTTATAGGAGTTCATCCGGAACTTCATTAAGGAACCTCAGAGTTGGACAGGAGGGCCTAGAGGAGATCAGAGTTGTCATCTCTAACAGTTGAGGTTAACAAAGATGGCCATGAAGAATATGAGATTGATCACATTGTGGGCTCACACTTGAAGCATGGAAAATTGGAATACTGTGTTTACTGGAAAGGATACAATGAAACTGATGATACCTGGGAGCCTGTCACCAATCTGCAGAACTGCCCAGATGCTGTAGATTTGTTCCGTCACTTCAATCCTCTGCCCCACACCTGCTTTGTGGTCTCTTGCTTGCTGTCTTCACCTCTCTCTTTTCTGACTATGGTCCCCCTGGTGGGGCACCCATCACAGTGACTCATCTGGAATACAAGTCCTAGGAAGGGGGTAGTGTTATATCATATATGGTGACCTAATTATTTTACCTAATTATTTTTCACTTTTCATTCTTACACTTTCAGTTACATGACCTGTCACATGACTTGGGCCTAGACCAATGACATCATGCCTCATGGCTACCACCCCCTTTTAATTACCACACCATTTCACAGAACTCTCTCACACCCGTGAGATATCACATCCCAATATGATATTAGTTCACATCTTATCTATACACACATGTAATGCATGGCCTGGTCCATGCACCATAGGTAGACATATATAAAGAGTGCACCCATCACTTGTACTATAGCCCTCAATGAAATGGCGCATGAAGGAGGCAAGACCAGGCCACCAGTAGTCATGGGAGACAAGTTGGCAGGTCTTAAGGTAGCCTGGGTGGCCAGCAAAGGGGTGATTGTGGGCCTAGGAAACAACCTTGTGGCAGAAGGTATCAGGGATGTAAACATAGCCCTGGTAGGTGAGGATACCAGTGTCGTAGGACCAGTCAGACAAACAGGAGTGGAATTTAGAGGCAACCAAACCCTCGAGAGTATGGAGGGCATCAGTGATGACAGAATTGGAAGGGGAGGAGGCGGCAACTTTGGAGGCAAGGTCGGTATCGATGATTTTGATGAAGAGGTCGTCAGGGAGGAGAACAATGTTCTCATTGTCTGCATCATCAGAAGATATGAAGTCTGGGCAGTGAGACAGGGCATTAGGGGCAGAGAGGGTGGAGCCAGGGACGTGGGTGAACTTTAAGTCAAAGTTCACAAGATCTAAAAGCCAGCGGGCTTGGCAGCAGTTTAGCTTGTGGGGCTTGCAGAAGTAAGTGAGGTTCTTGTGGTCAGTCAGGACCAAGACCACAAAAGGGGAGCTGTGGAGGTGGTGGTGCCATGCCTTGAGGGCGTGGATGATGGCCAGGAGTTCACAGTCATAGATGTCATAGTTATGCTCTGCAGAGCAGAAGGATTGAGAAAGGTAGGCACACGGCCTGAGATCACCATTACCATTGGGTTGGAGGAGGATGCTGCCAGTTGCCCATTTTGAGGTGTCAGTGGTGATGGAGAATGGTTTAGTGGGGTCAGGCAGAAGTAGGACAGGTGCAGAGATGAATGTGGCCTTCAGGATAGTGAAGGTGTTGGCACATGTGGGAGACCAATCCCAGGGGTGGTCCTTCTTGGTTAGGTCGAGAAGGGGGCAAGCAATGGTGGAGTAGTCAGAGATGAATTGTTGGTAGAAGTTGGTGAAACCAAGGAAGGACCATACGTCTTTAACCTTCAGGGGTGTTGGCCAGTTGGTGATGCCTGTGAGCTTAATGGGATCCATGGCAAGTTCTCCAGGTTTAACTATCATACCAAGGTATTCAACCTCATTAGTGGCAAAGTCGCACTTCTCCAATTTGAGGTGAAGGTCGAGTTCAGTCATTCGCTTGAGGACGTGATGGGTGTGTTTGATGTGGGTTTTCTCATCAGAGGAGAAGATGAGGAGGTCGTCCATGTAGATGACAAGCCATCCTTCAGCAATGAGGTCATGAAAGGAGTCATTCATGAAACATTGGAAGGTAGTGGGGAAGTTCGTCAGTCTGAAGAACATGATGGTGGGTTCAAACAAGCCTTTGTGAGTGAGGAAAGCAGCTTTCCAACAATCAGACTCCTTGATCCAGACATTATTGTACCCCCATCTGACGTCAAATTTAGTAAATACTTTGGCACCTTGAAGGCGTTTAATAAGGTCAGAAATAAGTGGGAGAGGGTAGGTGTCCTGGATGGTGTGTTCATTGGGGTACCAGTAGTCCTGACAGGGACACAGTTTCCCATCCTTCTTGTTAATGAAGAAGAAGGGGGATGACTGGAGGGACTTTGAGGGCTGAATCTTTTCTGCATGAAGATTTTCTTCAAGGAAGTCTTCAGTGGCCTTCTTTTCAGCCTTGGTGAGGGGGTAGAGTTTCACAGGTCAAGGTTTGAATGTCTCGTCAAGTTTGATAGGGTGGTCATAGGGTTGAGAAGAAGGGAGGTGGTCAGCCAATTCCTTAGCAAACATAGATGCGAAGTCAGCGAATTCAGGTGGGAGGCGTACTTCTTTCTTTTTGGTGAGAGCCTTGATAGCAAGGTCAGTTGCAGTGGTCAGTCGTTTAACAATGACTTTGTCTTCCCATGCTTTCCATTCCTTATATGTCAGCCATCTATGCCCTCCCCAATCCTGGAGGTAGTCAAACAGGGTGCTATTCCAATCTTTTTCAACATGAACATAATGGACTTGGACAGGGTCCAGGATATTTGCAACCTATGCTGCATGCTCCATGAGCCATTTCATCTCCTCTGGGGACTCAGTTGGTTCAATGGGTGGTAGAGCATCAGAGATAGATAGGAGGAGGGTGTTGGTGGACCAGTCGATGAGAGGGTTGGTGTCTCTCAGCCAGGGCATCCCAAGAATGAAGGGGTCATCTCCACAGTGCATGACATGGAAAATTTCAGAGTAGGTCAGATCCTCAATAGTGAAGGGTAAGGTGACTGAGAATCTGATAGGTCCTTCTTTGTTTGGGGTATCGTCTGCATTTCAGACTAGGACAGGTTTCAGGAGGTGGGTGAGTGGGATGTGATGTTTCTTGTGGAGTCAACTAGGGCATGGGTTTTGATGACTTTTTGACCAGTAGTAAAGGTGAAGGGAATTTGTATAGCATGGGGATCCTTAGCTACTAGTACACGGTGATTAGAGGAGGAAATGTGTGTCAAGGGCATTCCTCCTTTCAAAAACCCTTCCCCCATCCAGAGAAGGTGACCCTCTTGATAGTTTCTTCAGGGGGGTCTTCCTCGTCTTCATTATCAGGGACAGGTTCAAGTTTGGGGAGTATGGGGGTCTCAGCAACTTTCTTGACAGAGTTTTTCTTCTTTCCCTGGTTGGGGAAAGTGGGACAGGTGGTGGACATGTGTCCTGGTTGGCGACAGTGGAAACAGAGCTTCTGTGCCATGCAACACTTCCATTTTTCTGGGGTTAGTTTGCCAATTTTAACAATGTCTACGTCCATGGCATCCGGGTCTCTGGTGATGGTGGAAGATGTGTTGGGTCGGAAGTAGTTATATGTTCCTCTGTGTTTATAGGTGTCAGCCCATTCCCACTGGATGACAAAGTGGACAGCTTTCTTGTACCATTCCTCGATAGTGGTTGGAGGGGTGTCCATGGAGAAGATATGTTGCTGGAGGGAGTCAGGTATCCCAGCAGCAAAGAAGTTGGTGAGGATGATGTCATCATCTATGGTGCTAAGGGAGACTTGATTTTTAAATTCAGAGATATAGCTATTGAGGTTGGTGAGTTTGGTGATCCTGGTACCTTGTAACCAGTTGACTGCCTTGGTGATGACATTCTCGTGCTAGAAGGTTTCCTTGAAGTCTTTGATAAAGTCCACAAACTTTCTGAATCCAGCAGCTGGATCAGCAAGTTTCTTGGTGTGGAAGGTGTTGGCCCAGGTGCCAGCTAAGCCGTCCTTCATGAAGGAGAGGGTGAATGCAATTCTCTTGGCATCTGTATTGTACAACTTGACATTGGTGATGAGATAAAATTGTATGAAGTTAAGCCAGGGTATGGCTTTTTTGTAGGAACCATTATAATCGTCTGGCTTTCCAAGATGGAGTTCCATTGGCTTGGTAGTCATTGGTGGGGGGGTAAACGGTGGTGGGGTTCATGTTGGGGTTTGTACTCAGGTTGTTCTCACTTGGTGTTCAGTATCAGCAAGAAGTCTGGGGAGGGTGTGATGGGTGGCTATGGGAGTGGGCAAAGGTGGGGTTGGTTCTCTAGGGATGGATATTCCTTTAAAGAAGAGGGCAGCGAGAGTTTGGTCTTCATGCTGTTTGTGGGGGGGATTAATGTGAAGGCCAGGTGACGATGGGGGTTGTTCCTCTTCAGAGGACTGGGGTTCAGGTTCCGAGTCAACAGGCAGGCATTCTCTGGTAGGTCTGAAGATCCTATCAGCAAGGCTGGGGGGGTTTCATTGAGATATGGTGGCAGTTTAGGCAGTGCTAACTGCAGCAGGAGAGCTTAGACCTTTTGTTATGCTTGATCCTGAAGGGTCAGGCATGAACTTGGTGAAGGTCCTAAGATACTGAGACAAGGGGGTACCTTGCAGGTAGCAAGGTCAAGGGTTTGTCCTGGCACAGCCAGACAATAGACTTCCCATGGATGCAGGTGGACCAAGGACTTATCCCTTGTAATTGGGACAGGATGCAGGCAAGAGCTAAAGCGCTCACTCAAGTGTAGAGTGAAGACACACAAAAAGGAAGTTAGGATTGTATAGCCAAGTAGGTCTAAGCTAAGGGACAGAGGTGCTACTTGGAGGTTTATATACAAGAGCAAAGAGTCGCTGAGTAATCATATAGAAACTGAAAGAATACAAAAGAACAAATGGCTGACTGATCATTGAGTTAGTGAGCCAATAGTGAAAAGAACTTGATGAGTAAGCAAAGAATATTCTAGAAAGAAGAGGAATGAATGAGCACATGGTGGGTGGAACTATGAGCTTAGCATAATGAGAGCTAAACGGGGAGGGATAAGTCCAACAGCTGAAGGAAAGAAACAAGGTATGCATATATATTGTAACAGTGTCAGAGGTGACATTGAAAGAATATATTGTCTGTATGAGAACCTGGTAG
Organism: Pulveroboletus cf. viridisquamosus; assembly: GCA_038090515.1. Taxonomy (NCBI): domain Eukaryota; kingdom Fungi; phylum Basidiomycota; class Agaricomycetes; order Boletales; family Boletaceae; genus Pulveroboletus; species Pulveroboletus cf. viridisquamosus. The sequence goes on along the minus strand of JBBPMX010000018.1, from coordinate 9,182 downwards.
AGAATATATTGTTCTGCAAATACATGATGCAGTCACTTGGAGTCTTGAAGGGTACAATATTATGTGCTAGAGGCAATGTCAAAAGAATACATTGTCCATATGAGAACCTTGTATAGAATATATTGTTCAAATGAGTGTCCTAGCTCACCCAGTGTCCCTGAATCTGACAGCACATCCACCATGCTCACATTGTCATTGTTCCCAAACCTGTTTGTCAATCTGGAGAGACTGGCATGCCAGGTTGGCATTGGGCCTGGGAGTGCATTGCATCACTGCCACCCTGATGTGACTCATGAGAGTTTGCTTGTGCATGCAATGGCATACCACCAGAAGACAAACCACTATGTGGCTTGCCATAGCCACCATGCATCTGGGATGGCCTGAACTGACTTGCTGCAGGACAAGGTAGCAGATACTGACTGGTGGTGCTCCCCCCCTTGTGATGCTTGGTCAACAGACTGGCCAGGAAACATGCATAGAGATGCAGGGTGTGCCATTCATCAATCACCACCTCTTGCAGCTGTTATATTTAGATTGGATCCAGTACAATCTGGGTCAATCTGGTTCGGATCCAGATGACTGGATGACCAGATATGGACACCAGATGTATACAATACAAATGGACACTCATCCATATCACGTGATACAGACTAGATAAACATGGACTCGTAGTACTTCACACCTCAGTCCTGACTACCATCAGACTGAGACCATTCTACAGGTTATGAGCCCTGCACTTTAACCTAGCCAAAAGCCCACATATAGTCACTGAACCTGTGCATATAGTCACCAAAACCATGTCTGGCACATCATCCAAGGAGATTAAGCTACCGAAGCTCAATGCATCCAGTAAGGAGTGGACCACCTGGAAGATCTGACTCCATACTGTCATAGAAAGTTGAGGATTGAGAGGATTTCTCAATGGTATGAAGAAAAAGCCTGTAGATCCAGCAACTAAACAGTTGCCTGGATAGACAGTGTCAACTCCTGATGAAATTGCGGAAGTGGAAGCATATGAGAAAGCGCTTGACACCTGGTTTGAGAAGGATGCGAAGGCTTGGCATATTATGAACAACACACTGCTGAATTCATTGCTCATGCAGCTTGTCCACAAGTCAACTGCACAGGAATACTATGAGACGCTCCAGTCTCTATTTGAGCAGTGATCCCTCATTGTTGGTGTGAAACTCTGGAGACAGCTCGGAGAGATCAAGTTGAAGGAGGGCAGTGACGCATGAGCACATATAGACAGGATTATTGTGATCCGAGAAGAGTTAGCCACAATTGGATGGCTGGTGCCTGACGACAAACTCTTCTGAACCATATATGTATCACTACCGTGTTTATACAACCCCATAATAATCAACAAGACCAAGATGATATCCCTGGAGGATCTGATGGATCTCATACTCAAGAAGTATGACTGGATGACTTTGCAGGATGGTGGGAAGTCCAAGGTGAAAGGGGCCAAGGATGCCACATTTGGAGCTGATGCCTCCAAACAGGGAAAGGGCCATGATAGCCATAAGGACTGATTCCCTAGCACCTGTCACAACTGCAGATGGACTGGTCACAAGTCACATGACTGCTGGGAGGAAGGTGGTGGCAAGGCTGGCCAGGCACCAAAGATGTGGAAGCCATGTGGAAAGAAACCCAAAGAGGGCAAGGACACCAAAGATAGTAAGTCCGGCTCCTCTGCCTCTGTGGCTATGGATCAGCTGGACAGTGCATGGCTCGCACTACTGGATTCCAACATCTCAGATACTGCCCACCTTGCCTGGACTCAGACAATCCCCAAGTTGTATGACAGTGGTGCATTGCAGCACCTATCCCCATGCCAAGAGAGGTTCCTCAACTTCATCTCAATACTACCCTGGCCGATTAGGGGGGCAGATAACAGCATCTTTGATGTGATCAGTAAAGGTGACCTGCCCATCTACCTGCTGAATGGGGATGTCCGATCTTGGATACTCCTCAAGGACGTTCTCTATGTGCTGACCATGTGAGTCACGCTGGTCTCAATCAATTGGTTGACGCAGGCCAGTTGTAGGGCAGTCTTCGATGGTAAAACTTGCCAGATTTTCGATCAGCAGCATTGTGCACTAGGAACAGTTCAAGCGGCAAATGGCCTCTACTGGACCCAGCACAACTATCTGGTTGCTGTAGCAGCCAAGGATGACATCCAAATCATGTTGGGGGAGCTCCACACGCACTTATCACACATTGGTGTTGCGACTATCCAGGAGATGCTGACCAAGAAAATGGTTGCCAGTGTCTCACTTTAACCAGATTGTGTAGATATGCTTCAGTGCACCTCATGTGAGTATGGGAAGGTGGCCTGAAAGCCTATTGGATTGACACGTGAACCTAGCTGGATCACATGAAGTCCATACAGACGTGTGGGGTCCATCTCTAGTTCTGACACCTGGTAAGAGGGCTTACTATAGCTCTTTTACAGACAACCACAACCACTACACCCACGTGAACCTCATGTTTGTGAAGTTGGATACCTTCGCCACCTATATGAACTTTGAGTCCTGGCTGAAGACTCAGCATGGTGTGTCAGTTAAGCATCTTTGATCTGATCGCAGGGGAGAATATTTGTCAGACGAATTCACTCACCATCTGAAGGCACATGGAACGGAATGGAAGCTCACCAGCCACAATATGCCTGAGCATAACGGAGTCACTGAATGCCTCAACCATACACTAGTTGAATAGGTCCAGACAATCCTACATGCAAGCTGATTGCTGAAGAACCTGTGGGGAGAGGCACTCCTCCACATCATATGGGTGAAGAATCGATCTGTGACAAGAGCACTTGATGGGAAGACACTCTACAAGATGTTGTACAGTAAGAAGCTGCACCCGGGGAGCCTACCTGTTTGGGGCACCAAATGTTGGATTTTGGATCACAGTGGATTGAAGCTGGATGATTGCACAAAGGAAGGTCATTGGGTCAGTTACAATGCTGACTCTACAGCACATTGTGTATACCTGCCCGACTGAAGAGTTGTGGTCATAGACCACAATGTCACTTTCCAGTGTGGTACCAGATCTGCTACTACATGGGTCAAGGATTCAGCCAGCAATTGTGCTGACAAGAGCACAACCCAGACACCCATCATTAAGGTCACACCACCACCCACACCCACACCCACACTTGCATCTGTTACTCCCAGACTGGATATGTTGACCAGATCCAGATCAACACTGGATCACTTGGGTCTGAATTTCAAGGTCAACCCACCTGGTGACCAGGTACAGCAATCTACCTGGCAATGTATGGAATCACCATACATGCGGATGCTTATGAGCAGTGAGGGTACTCATGACAGATGTGGAGGCAACCCAATCTTATCAAAGGGAATCCAACCAATCGAGAGGGTTGATGAAGCAATGGATCAGGTGACGTTCATGGACATGGATGAGGTCTTCGCCATGTTAGCGGGGAGCACTGCATCCAAAGGTCTGGAGCTGACCATGATCAAAGAGGCAAAGTTGCGTCTGGATTGGCTAAAATGGGATGACATGATCAACACAGAGTTGAAGAGTTTGGCAGATGTGCACACTCGGGATGTCGTGGAACATCCTCCCTCAGGCACCAACATTGTTAGCTGCAAATGGGAATTCAAAATTAAGAAGAATGCCACAGGTGAGATCGACAAGTATAAAGCTCAATTGGTCACTCATAGATTCACCCAGCAGTATAGTGTCAACTATCATGAAACATATGCACCCGTCACCTGACTCACTTCTCTCTGATTGATCCTGGCTATGGCCGCATGGCAGGACTGGGATATCAATGTCTTCAATTTCCACAGTGCATTCCTGAATGGTAAGCTAGAAAACAATGAAGTGATCTTCATGGAGTTGCTGCCCGGATATGACAAGCAGGGTCTTGACCTGGTTGCCTGGTTATGCATGGCCCTGTATGGATCAAAGCAGGGAGCTTTGAAGTGGTACTGATGTCTTTGGGGGACTCTGAAGGAGCTCAGATTCCGCTGGATGGAAGCAGATTGGGGCGTATTCATCGCTCTTATTGCCTGGCATATTCTGATTTTAGCTTCTCATATTGATGACTGCATGGTTACGGGGAGCTCATCCACTCTGGTAAAGGCTTTCAAGGTGGAGATTGTGACACAATTCAAGATCACAGATCTTGGTCCTATTAGCTGGCTGCTTGGGATGAAAGTAACCCGGGACTGGATTATGTGTATGATCTCTCTGTCACAGGAACTGTACATTATTGCTATCCTCACTAAGTACAATTTTGTGGATATGAAACCTGTTGCCACTCCTCTTGATCCCCACCTCCAGTTATCCAAGTTGCAGTCACTGAAGACCACAAGCGAGATGGCTCATATGCAGAATATTCTGTATCATCAGGCCACTGGATCCCTGATACATCTTGCTACCGGAACTCGCCCAGATATCACGTTCGCTATGTCTTTCATTTCTCAGTTTAACTCTAACCCTGGATGGGAACACTGGGAGGCTATGAAGTGGATTTACAGGTACTTGATTGATACCAAGTCTTTAGCTCTCATGTTTGGGGTCTGACCTGGTGGTCTCATTGGGTATGTGGACAGAGCTAGCCAGGAGCATTGATGAGTGATTACCAGATTCACATTTCTCATCAATGGGGGAGTGGTATTATGGGGTTCAAAGAAGCAGGAACTCATTATGCTCTCGACTGCTGAATCTGAGTATGTCACTGCAACACACACTGCTAAGGAAGCACTATTGCTTCATTGACTCATTGAGGAACTTTTCCATCCACTCGAACACCCGACCATTCTCTATGGGGACAACCAGTCTGCCATTGCACTCACAAAGGATAGGAGTTATCATGTATGCACAAAACATATCAGACTTCATTATCATTTTATCCATTTCACCATTGAGAAAGGTTCTATTCGTTTTCTTTATTGTCCTACCAGTGACATGATCGCTGATACTCTTATGAAAGCTTTACCTAGCATTAAAGCTAAACATTTCACACAGGAACTCAGTTTACACCCTTCTGTTTGAGGAGGGAGTGTTGTATTTAGATTGGATCCAGTACAATCCAGGTCAATCCAATTCAGATCCGGATGACCAGATGACCAGATACAGACACTGGATGTGTATGATACAAATGGACACTCATCCATATCACATGATATGGACTAGATAAACATGGACTCATAATACTTCACACCTCAGTCCTGACTACCATCAGACTGAGGTGAGACCTTAGTATCTATGTCCTTTACAGTTACTCATCACCTGTAGACCATTCTACAGGTACCTAATATATAGTCCTGACTACCATCAGACTGAGACCATTCTACAGCAGCATTGTGATCAGTTGACCAATCAAGTTGAATATCTCATCTTCCATTTTTCATGTGAGAATATGAGCTGAAGGAGCTGGTGTGTGCCAAGAATTCAGACACAGGGTGCGACTGAGTAAAATGGAATGTTACCTTGAGCAAAAAGGCAGAAGCAAACAAGGCAGAGACAAAGTGACCTAGTGCATTGCATTGAGCTATGAATGACTACAGGCAAAAGACAAACAATCTCACTGTCAGGGGATGAATGCATGAGACCACTTGATGTGAGGACATTGATCATATGCTTGATAACCATTGTCACAGCTTCAAAAAACTGTTTAAAAAAATTATATGTAGCCTCATCCATGTCTCTGAGTGAACATGATGAGGCACCTTGGCAAGGAACACATTGTTGCTCACTTCAATCCCATGCTAGAAAGTGTTATGATTTGTTGTTTCACTCTTTTCTTTTGGACCTATCTCTCCTCGCTTAGCTCTCCTTACGCTAAGCTCGTAGTTCTCCCGATCATATGCCTGTTCCTTCCTTCGCTTTCTAGAACATTCTCCAATTATTCATTGCTGTATTTCTGCTATTGGCTCGCTGACTCAATGATCAGTCAGCCGATTATTCCTTCATGTTCTTTCATGTTCTATACGCTTACTCAGCGCCTCCTTGTCTTTGTATATAAACCTCAAGTAGTCTTCCTGTATCCTCAGCTTAGACCTACTTGGATTATAACATCCTATTCCTTCTCTTGTGTCTCTGCTCTACACCTGAGTGAGCACTTTAGCTCTTGTCCACGTCCCATCCCAATCACAAGGGATTGTCCTTGGTCCACCCGCTTCAACGGGCAGTCAACCGTCTGGTCCCCACCAGGATGAATCCTTGACCCTCTCATCTATAAGGTACCTCCCCCACCTCGAGTGTCTTAGGATCTTACCAAGTCCACGCTTGACCCTTCGGGATCAAGCGTAACAGAAAGCATGCTGGAATCTAAAAGAGTATATGACAAGCCATGAATGGTTGACCAGGCTATGTGATGCTCAGTAAATGCATGGAATCAGAAGACACTCCTGAGCCACTCACAATGGGAGCAATGCACAATGGAATTGATGTCCTGTGTCTGGAGCAAAAAAAAAAGGTGAGCACCCTGACATGACCCATTGAAAAGGGATGATGGACCACTGGGGTCCAACTCTGTATTGAAATGCATCATCCACTCCTTGAAATAAGCTGTCAGTTGCACATTGTACTGGAATGTCACTGTGAGAAAATCAAGTAACTAGAACAGGGAGACATGATCAAGAGAACCCCCTCCAAAAAAAAGATTGTTGAACCCACCTTGTTCAGTCCAGTCAGAGAACCTGGATCAGACAAGATCTCCTCATGAAACTGACCCATGATATGGAGCAGTTGCAAGTAGGCACAGAGGCAAATATCATACTAGTGTTCCTCTGATCAGCTGACTGCACTCTCACACACTGAACCAAGCTTGCCTTGTCTGTGCTGTGATCATCTGTACCAATCCACTGATTGAGCATCTCATGCTCCTGTCACTCTGTTTGTGACAGCACACAGATCAACTCAATATCTCACCTTGTCACAAGTCCCATGTATAACCAACTCTGGTCTTCCTCCCATAGTTATGCAGGAATGGTAAATCTTTTGATATCCTCGAGCGCGATAGACAGTGTGAATGAATTCAGTGGTAGGCACAACACCTTCTAGTTGAGTGGGCAGGTAGATGTAGACAGTGGTCATGATGAGCTTGTGAGAATAGAGTATGAAGGTGCATCACCCCCTAGACAAGGGATGAATTTCATGTACTGAGTTACAGCACACTGTATCCTCACACACATAAATATTGTCATTCAAATAGACAGATGCTGACTTAGAATTAGAGTGGTCAGAGGATGAAATTCCTGCAATCTCTGATTAGTCATACATTGCATCTTATCTCCAGACTTGTAACCTCAACATCAACATTCAATGTTCAACTACCATCATGGTAGGCTCTTAGCAGGATGTATGTGCCATTGGTGTGTAGACAGCTGGATTTCTGTGACTGACAAACTCACAGCTCTGTCGAATCAAGAGAGCATACAGCTTGGATGTACTACAAGGTCTTGTGGCTCGTTCCCACCTTACAAGCACTCACCAATGACCTGGCAAAGAGTGTTGAGGTGGGAACTATATGTGGAAAGGTTAATTTTCATTGTCTATATGCACATATATTAACCTTTTTTTATTGTTTAGATAAATGTGATGATAAAGTCAACCCAGTCTAATGATGTGACTTGCCTCAAGACCTGCATAGCTCAAATGAACATGATGATGTAGCTGGTGTAGGTCACACCAAGAAGGCCAGGTGCAACCACACATAGATGTGCATGCTTTCTTGTGCTCACACAGTCTTACTAACTTTTCATGGACAGTGACTTTGTTTCTCCCATTGCTATCCCTGCAAGGTCCTCATTCCTGCTCCTCCTCTGTATCATTCAATACATACCAGGCCATTGCTTCCACTCACATTATTCAAGTTCAAGTTGTTGTCATTGCTCTTGTCCAGTGTTTGCTTGGTCATTGCATCAGTCAGCTCATTGTTCAAGGTCTCAGTCATTTGTGTTTTGCTCGGATAGCTCAGAGTCCAGAGTGGAGATGAGTTGGTACAAAATATGAGAGTACATTGCAGTATATTTGCTGTAGTCATACATGCATAATATATTGCTATGTATTCACTATTGGGCCCTGCTTGAGTGGAATATATCATTCTGTCTGTGGTTGGCTGTTCTAATGAATCCCTCATGATTCCATTTGACTTCACAGTTCTTCAATATTGTCATTTGTTGTCTATGTCTGCCAAGACCACCAAGGGTAAGTGTCTGGCAAAATTTTGTCTGACATATACATATATGGCTATACATATTTTGTGCAATTTTTGTGATGCCTGTTAAAGAGAACTCATTACGGGAAGTCACCACACACTGTGCGGTTTCGGGCTTCAAGAGTCCAAATCGATCCTCAAAACGGCGCCAGAACGGGGTCCGCTTTCTACTTTAAACGACCCTAATCCCACGGCTTCGCCATCCCATGTTCCAACTTTGTAAGCAGGTTCCCTCTATTGGGTCGTACGATCACAGCACCCGGTGAGCGTTCTGTGAGCTCACTGTCATTTACCAGATCGATCGTCATGGAGGTAAGGGGGGTCATGGCCGAATATAAGAGCGAGGCAAGTACCAAAAGTTTCAGCACGAACCGCAATACTTATTACTCGACATGAAACTGGTAGGGAAGACGTCCAAGTCCCATTTCCATCGACTCACACCACTCACAGATTGAATCCGCACGCAAAAACATTCGCTCACTCCTCGAGCAATGTAATGTGGCATATGAGGTCACTCCATTTGATGAGGACCTATACCATGAATGTATCGACGATGCGACACAACATGGCTATCCAGTCGACGGTGATCCATCTGTGCGGACATATTTGCGAGAGGGGGTCGTCTATGCTGCAACCGCCGGGGTGCATCTCCCTCATCGCCCGACACAAATATGGATTGCACTCTACACCTCATGCGCCATCTTCTTGGATGACGCGGCCTACCAAAGATACCCGACATCTATCTTTTTAACGATCGTTTCATTAGGAATGAACCACAAGGATGTGCCGCTCTAGACGCATTCGCAGATATCCTCCGTCGGGCCACGGACCTGTATCGACCGGTTGCCTCCTATTTGATCACTACATCAACGATGAACTTCGTCACTGCCAATTTATTGGAACATGAAACGAGATCTATGGAGGTACTGCCCCCGGATTCATCTCCGAGCATATGGTGCTGACGATATGAATATGAGTA
>JBBPMX010000017.1:0-57166 GCA_038090515.1 Pulveroboletus cf. viridisquamosus | reverse complement strand
GGCATCAGGAGTGGAACCTACTGAAAAAAGTTCTTTTCTACTTGGTATGTGCATTACTGGATTACTACTTGATATGGGTGTAAGTGATTGTAAGTGGCACCCAGTAATGTGCTACAATGCTGATGCAACCAGATGCCTACTTTACTGCAGAGGAGAATGACAGATGCATTCTCCATGGATTGATTGAATTGCTTGATCGATTCAATTTTGGGTAGTGTGTGCCCAGCTCCCTCGTTGCAGGGTATGCGGGTTCAGACTCAAGCTCTTGGATGAGGAATCTCTGCGTCCCTGTTGTTTACTCGCTACGAAGTTCACCGCCGTTCTTGCTACCCTCTCTACTTCTACTTCCACTTTTTCTGCTCTCGCTCAAAGTATCGTAACGTGAGATTCTGCCCACGACAGCCTTGACCTCTTTTCTTTTGACGGCACTGTCAAAGTTTCCAAGTTCAGTCGGCATTGTCACGGGTGAGCGGACGCAGTTTACGTATCCGACGTCTTCTTTTGAAGCGCTGAACACGTTAACCGGTGTTGCCATCAAGAAAGAGCACCATGACCGCTGGCGGTCATCCGGGGCCACTAGCGTTTGCGAGTCGAAGGGTACGTACGAGCGACGCTCAATAGTATTGAATTTCACTAATTATGCAGTTTGTGCCTCGAGGGAGGTGCAATTGAAGAGTGTAGTCCCGGGGAATGCGACGTTGATTTATAATGTCAGTTCACCAAACCTACCATCGGTACCATGTGACGCACAAATCGCTTAATGTTGTGCTCTTCATAGCTGTTCATCGCGTCCTCGGACTCTCACCGAAATTTCGGACCCGCACAACGGCTAAACGATAGAAAAAAGAGAAGAAAATTACGGTGGAAAATTCCATTTGGTCCTATTCCCAACTCTACTGAAGATCACTAAAGTAGGAAAGCTATCCTACGCCATCTAGGATGCCGATTCCTAGTACCCTGACTACAGCACATACTTGTACGTTTTTACCAAGAAAGCCTTTGAGCCTTCCAAACGAATCGGCAGCCAATGCCCCTGCTAATGCACCATGCGACGATCGAACACTCCTTCCCGAGTGAGCAAGGTACCCCGCGCGCATCCTGTCAATGAAGTCATAGTAGGGCTTCCCTCGCCGCTGAAATTACCAATGATTTGAATCTATAAGGCGGTAGCAGAAAGGGCACCGAACAGTTGAAACTTCTCTTTGAAACTTCGGTTTGCCAAAGCGCTGGGCATGCGATGGACGGCAAGCGTTGGCCGAGATGTATTTTCATCCGTGTACCTCTGCCTCTTCAGTTCCTGGCCGCCAGGTGATTTACCCCTTGCATTATTCACAGCATTATCCCGCCATTCCTCAGAGCCTCTCAATAACACTGCCCGTTTCAACGGCGTCGATGGGCACGGAAAATACGTTATTTAAGGAGATGTTGATATTCCCAACAAATCACTCTTGGTCGGGAGCTATCCTGGGATTCATCTGGAACTCCACCTTGTGCAGCACTTGCTGATCAAGTGGCACGATACTTCCGACGAGATCACAGGTATCGAAGCGATCGTCGCAAATACCTTTGGTATCGGAGTCAGTACTCAAGGTTCGACACTTGGATGGTATAGGAGCATGTTCTGTGTCTGCCATAGTCAACCGACCTACCGCTCGTGTAGATGACATCCTAGAGAAAGTGTCACGGAAGTGAATTCATGACTTTTTTTACGTCTAATGTCACCATTGTTCATGTTCTCTCCAACTATAACGGGCAATATGGGATCGCCCTCTATAAGTTTCACGCGACAGTAATGATCAGAGATAGTTGTAGATTGGATTTTACGTGGAATGCTTAGACTTGCCATACGTTAGCGGCCACTGATTAGTGCTTGACCAGGACGTACCTCCTGTTGTCAAACATCTCAGTAAATAAAATACTGGTGTCTTGCAGTCAGTTGACTAAAAAGTCGTTACATTTACTGGCAGACCTGCAGCAGTGGGAAAAGGTCAGATGTATTAGTACAAAGGTGGAGGGCAAGGCCTTGAGGTACGAGTAAGTATCTCACCTCAGTTGAATGCAAATGCCGAGGTGGTTGTGCATATCATGCAGTGGGAAAAGAGTATGTGATTACGGTACCGCCACACCTTCAAGACTCTATCTGAAATCAGAACCAAAATATTTGTCGTCACTATTTCTGCTGACGGGGCAACGTGTTATATCCGGCCCCTTGCGGCTCTGCAGTGATTCGCATGCATTCCCGTGTCCCGGTCCGTCTGAATTTGACGACTTTGGCAGGGTAGACTTGACGTTATGAAGCGCCGCTTGGTCCGCCTTAGCGACGAAAAGTAGTCAAACCTGTACGAATAGGGAGTGAGTGGGGACGAACAACTTCTGGAAACATTTTTCAGACCGATCAAATAGGAAAGATTATGCGAGGGCGCTCAAGGACTAGCTTCTAGTCCCATCCGTTGTTAACGCGCCAACGTTTGTGAGACCAGGGAACCATGGATTTGATGAGGTCCAAAGAAAGAGTGGCCCTTTCAAGGGTCCAAGGCGCTGGAAGCTGCGACTCGCTTCACAGAAAACGTCGTCAATTACGGCGCATTCATCGTCGCTGATTGAGTGGTGTTCTGAGCGGATAGGCCATCCGAACAACATTGCAACAAGTCAGGTCTATTCAGAATACTATGAGCGTCCATCCAGTGATGTAAGCAGAGCGCATCAGAACCTCAGCCTCAAAGTAGGCACAGATGACCCAGAGAAATGAACTGATCTCCAGCCCTCTCATTCCCGACTTGCGCAGAGATGCGAAAGACGGGTGTTTTACAAAGGTTCGTTCCTTGGTATCTCGTGGCACGAACACCACACACAAATCTCTACTGGCATTACAGCAAATATGTCATCCAATATAGCTCTAGAACCACCCCTTCTGGGATCCGGACCCATATGACCGTTGGTGATCGAGTTTCAAGGTGACAACCTTTCAACTACCCAGTGGGTCGATTCTTCGATACGCAGGTATCGGACTCGATCGTGTAGACGGGATGGCTTCCCGAGCCAAAACTCCATTTCGCTGAGGGAAGTTGGCAACAGATGTGCTCACAGAGAAGTGATCCTTACCTTGGCAGAACCCTCCAACCACCCCAAAAATCCGGGAGGGGAATCTTTGGCTCCGTGCTCTCGCTGATTCTGTGGAGCTTTTGGAATCGTTCAAGTCTTTCCTGAAGGTCGTTTTCCCCGATGACAGTACTTTGCTTACTCGCCAGTGCGCCAAGCTGACTGCCAATAGGGCGACTTTGAAAGTACTCTTCGCTCTCCTCCTTGCTTAATTTCTCCACTTTTCCGACAATCCTAACCTGTCTTGACATCTCTCTCCAAAAGAAAAGCAAGGCAGCATTGGGATTCTGGTCGAGCTCCTTAGACTTGCGGGAGGTATAATTAGTGTAAAATACGAAGCCTCGCTCGTCTAGTTGTTTAAAGAGGACCATACGCGAGGAGGGTATACCAGATAATGTCGCGGTGGACAAAGACACTGATTCTGGTTCACGGACGCCGGCCGCGCAAGCCTCGTTGAACCAGATGTGGAATTGTTCCAGGGGAGATGGGTGGACATTGTGCGGAGAGATATGTTCCGGACTGTTGTACTGAAGGTGTGAATGAACTTTGATGCTGTCTTCTGTTTCGGAGACATCGATGTTGGACATGTCCGCTGGTGGAGTCGGGTGGGATGTTAGATCGCGTCTGGCAAGGAAAAGAGATGGTGGTCGTGATAAAGATCGACTCGAGATTACTTTGGTCACTTTGCTGTAGATCATGCAGCCACACAACTAATTTAGTGCTTGGTGTCTTCAAACTCCGACGTGTGTTCGCTGTGCTGTTTAACGTTCGACTTCCACGTTCGGGACCGGCGTCTATTCTCTCGCCGGGTGTTGTACCTGACGTGGCCTATACATTTTTCTATATTTCTCATATTTGTGCTGATATCTTGTTCTGCCACCCCATCCCAACTTTATGGTTATGGCCATGTGCGTGGATACCTTTGGTGCCATTAGGAAAATAACACAAGTGAGGCCAGTCCGAAAGCAGCGCGGGAAGAAAAGTGTGACGGGACAAGTGACGAGGTAGGGGACGGCGAGGAGACTGTTTGACCCATTCCTGCAGATCGCGTCGACGGTTGGATCCAGATGCAGCGTACAAAACGGACGAAACGCGCCAACTACTAACCAATCCGTCGTGTTGCCGAGTTCGCTAATGCACATGGATGCGGGGAGTCTGATGGACTTTCTCTTGTCACTTGCCGGCCTCAACCCAAAACCCAAAACCCACACTTCTGGACCGGGTCCTGTCGCGAGAGGCATGGGTTATTACGGAATGCAAGTGATCTCGTCGACCACGTTTAGAGGGATGCGTTTGTTTCGCTTGCGACACGCTGGATTTTGCGTTGCTATCTGTCAAAACCAAACAGCCAACACACGATGGCACACTTTTTCGTCAGCGTCCACTTCCCTATCATCATGCCAGTACATCCCTGCCCAACTGCGGTCCGCATACGGGACAACGCATACCGGATTACCGGATTTTGAACGCTGACACGATGACCGTCGAATGTGCAGAGGAGACGTGGAGCCTCATAAAACATCCGCTCAACGGGATAGCATTTGACACTAGGTTTGCCACGCCGTCAAAGTTGGTCACCACCGTTTTAGTTGGAAGCGGGCCGGTCGATGCGTTCAGCGTGTCGACACACGAGATGTCTGGTTGCGAGACGACGATGGTCCTTTGAACGACATGCAATGAGACATGTGGAATGTTGAACAGGTGTGCGGATCACACTCAGATGATACACCGAAGGGAGGTGAGGGCAGCTTCAGCCAGCGCCGGGGATGGGCAGTCATCCCCTGGGCGGTATGAACGATGTGGGTCAAGATTCTCAGGCCGCACAACATCCTAGGAGCATGTTTCATCACCAGTAGGAGGCATGTGCCTACAACCAATGCCGTGCCCCTGATCAGAACGCAATTTGAGGGGGTAGTCACTTTCTCCGCATCATGAACCTTGCGAGGGTGCATAGAATTCAAAATGCAATCCTTCCTTGTATGGTGTCTGATCGGTGGCTCATACCGACGGGGGGAATAGGCACTCATTTTAAAATAGGATGGTAGGCCACGGCCGTTTCAGTTTAGGGCGTTCCCGTTCGGCGTTCGAGCCGTTGGACAGACATAATTAGCGGTTACGCGGTTCAAGGACAGTGGAAGCGTAGAATGATGAGATGTTGTGAAGGGACAACCAAATACAAATTCAATCAGGTTGCTGCGGACAAATGAGTAATTTGTTACCAGCGAGTGAGGTACATTGTGCTAAGCAGACGCAGATACATACATACATGGCTTCATTTCGCCTACAATTTACTGTTCATGGGGCAGGCAGATAGGGCGGGGAAGTAAATAAAGTTTTCTGGATTCTTGCTGCGATAAGAAGCTGATAACAGCTCTATCGGACCGTGTCGAGTTGCGTCGTGCGTGAGGGAGGTGGAAGGTGCCTGGTGTGGACATTCGGCGCGCGCCATGAGCGAGCATGCACCAGACAGGCACTCGGTCGCAGTACGTGCCATCTGCACCCGCCAAGAAGGGTCCCAGCGTTTCTCGGCTTGCTGACGGCATGCTACTTTCTGTTCTCGGAGTTTGAAGCGGTCTCCGAACTCCACAGTGGCAGCGCTGGACACGTGGGTTGGTTGCATCACGCTTCAGCCGAACAGCGATCTGAGATGATTAATAGCCGAGTATCATCAAGGGTATACTTGGTTCCGTACTTTTAGTCTCTCCTCCTCCCTCCATCCGCCTCCCCCCCCTCCACCTGTCTCCCCGTGCAGGGCCGCCTCACCGATGCATTCCATATCCGATCTCACTACCTTCTGCAGGAAGACCTCGGGCGATGTCCCTGCGAAGCTCGTCGTACGTCCCGTTGCATCCCCACGCCCACCACTGACCCCCTTCACAGGGCGCGTCCACCACCGTCGTCGGATCGAAAATGTATCTGTTTGTGCGTCCACATCGTTGCCCGTCCCATCTCGCTCTCATCCTCTCTCAGGGGGGCCGTCTTGTGACAGAACGACGGATGGTCTCCGACATCTACATCTTCGATCTGGAGACATTCACTTGGGAAAAACTGTCTCCCTTTCCAGAGGACGAGATCCCCGCACCGCGCTACTTTCACAGCGCAGAAACATGTACGTCGCCCACACTTTCGCCAACCCCTGCTCATCCCTCATCCAAGGGAACAACCATCTCATCATCTTTGGCGGAATGGGAAACGCACCCAACTCCGCCAGCACAGAGGATCTCTGTGTTCTGAACGACATTCGATTCTTTGACCTGTCGACCATGCACTGGCTCCCCGCCTCATCTACCGGCATATCTCCAGACACGCCCGCCGAAGCCCTTGTGCCCAAGCCTCGCTATGCACACCTCTCCTCCGTGACAGCAGACAGGCTCTTCATCATCGGTGGCCAAGATCTATCCAACGTGTGGTTGGATGACGTTTACGTTTACGATCTCCTAGGAAAAGCTTGGGTCCAACGGAGGAGCTTCCCCCATCATTGTGGTACCTATCGCAGCGTCGCAGTATCTGCCACCCTACGTGTTCGGCTACCTGAAGAAGAATCACGTGCTACTGATAATACTGCTATCCTAGGGTCCCCGGGGACCCGCTTCCGTTCAGACGTGTCCTCCCTTTCTCAGGACTTCACGCCAACCGATTCCCTCACGCATCTTCCTTATTCCACCTCCCCAACGGACGACTTTCCAAACGATATCTATCTCTATAGCAACTACAATGTATGCTCCTGGTTCATCACTATCGACTTGTACTCACCACGTACTTCAAGTTCACGGATGTCAAGCGCGAACTCGAAGTTTTTTCCCCACAGCCTGACACAGACTTCACAATTACCGATCGTTCCACAGCAATGACTGGAACTTCCTTTCCTCCCGGCCTTCGATTTCCCTCGGGCGCAATCTTGGGAAATCACTTCATTATCGCTGGCACGTACCTCGCTCACACATACCAATCTTACTCGGTTTGGGCCCTCGATTTAAGCACGATGACCTGGTCGCGCATCGATCCAGGAAATGCGGTTGCTTCGGGATCGTGGTTCCGAGCATGTCTCTGGGCAGAAGCCAATAAATTCGTCATATTCGGGAATCGCAACGGAAGTTTAGTAGATGATTATAACCGCCGGTTACTCAGCTGGGATCATGTCGCAGTGATCGACCTAGAGTCATTCGGTATTTATCAACCGCCGTCACCCAGGCTCGATATTCCGATGCAAGAGCTTGGCCTGTCTGCACTTGAAGAAGCAGTTTTGGCGGACTTTGAGCTTATATGCGATGATGGGCGCAAGATCAAATGTTCGCGAAAGGTTTTGGAGGATAGGTGGCCCTGGTTCAAGAACCAGCGGATCAAATTTATGCAGCGTGCTCATCAGGCTGTCGAGACCCTACCCTCCTCTTCCATGGATGTCGGTCTTCCTGACCTCCCTGGAGCGCCAGATGCATCAGAGTCTCGGCCGGATCCGCGATTAACACCGCGCGCTTTCCATCTCTCGGAACCGTACCCGATAACACTGGCGTTATTGCAATATTTCTACTCACTTGCCCTCATCACCCCTCTTCAACATGCACCGGCAGTCCTGAGTCAATTGTTGATCCTTTCTAATACATACCAGATCACGCATCTGGAAGCTTTAGTGAAGCATGCGATGCATCGGGCTTTGTCCAATTCGACCTCCGTCGGAGTGTACGAAGTAGCGACACTTTGCAGTTGTCGAAGTCTTCAGATACGGTACGTTTTTGTAAGGTTTGGGCATTATGGTATATTGACTCCCTGGTATTGGGGCACAGCGCACTGAAGACTGTTATGGTGAGGTTTTTACCGCAGGTTATTCCTGAGTTATGGATGAAGCTCATGGTTCTCTACAATTATTCAGTCGTACAGTCAGAAAAGGACGGGCCGTTCACGCGCGGATAGCAAGGGCGGTGGTAGTGGGGGGGGGAATCTGGGTCTTGACCCGGGCGATAGCGATCACCAAGGGCGGGGATCAGAAGAAACCTTGGGTTCATCAGCTCGGGCCCGTGGCGCATCGGATACCAGACCGCCGGCCGTCGATCAACAAGGCTCTGGGACTAACCGAGGACATGTTGCGAAAAACAGTAAGTAGAGTACACGTCGAGGCCAAGCCGTGGGTATACCGATCGACTGACATTATGGCAGCTATTCCCACTAGTGATGGGGACCCACAAGAAATCCCGGCTGCCGCATCGGTCTCAAGCTCTCAATTAAACGAACGCTCGCATAAGGCGACCGTCTCACAGAACACCTTGAGACCGCCACGAAGCTGGACGATGTCCTATCGTAGCAGAACATTCAGCACCGTTTCCGAACATACGGACTATGAACTCTGTGCCGTTGCGGAATTACTCTCCCCGGCGGTATCGTATACGCGCAGTATCGCTGAAGAACATGAGGCTGCTGGACTTGCGCTGGACGACGATTTTGATGATCATCTTGGGGTCAAATACCGTGACCAGCACCCAAGGAATGCGTCTACCACACCTTACCTTCTTCTGGAATGTGAGGAGCCTTCCTCGCCATGTCCCGAATACCCTCATACTGGCTATCCTTCCACCTCGCCCGAGTCTGAATTCGAATCGTCACTGGAGGATAACCACTGGTATTCACATACCTCCTTACACACTCCTTTCCCTACTTATCACCTTCCGCGTCGCGTTCGGACACGGAAACATTCCAGTGCCGGCGTGAGTACAAGCGACTCCGATACTCCATCACTTTCCTCTTCAACTTCCGTCAGTTCCTTACATTCGCGGTCACATTCACCCTCGAGAAGCCCAGCCACTCTGAAAACCCCTATCGATCACGTTGCGTCGTCGCATACCCTCGCCATCATCGAGGAACGGTCTGTGGGAAGGGATCAGTCACCCATCGGTCGACCTGTCTCTCAAGGCTCTGAAAACGTCATCTTTTCGCCTGTGGAGTATCTTCAGAGGCAGGGTGGGGTTGGGTCCCTGCAATCTCTGTCGACCACCGATGCGCGCACAAAGAACGGGAATCCACCACGCCCTTCTCCCCCCTTCCTCCTGACCCAGCCACTACCGCCTATCCTTGACTTCAACCCAACCCCGGCTACGAGCCGGACAGTGCTGTCGAGTTCGCGCCCAAATATGAGCGGGAAGCTTTCCCTGACGCGCATCATTTCTCCAGTGTCCAAAATATCCAAGTTTTCTGACTATGACTCGGAATCAATATCCACGTCGTCGTCGCCGTCGTCGGGCTTGAGCGTCCACACGGTCAGGATTTCAAAGGAAGATGCCAAAGAGGAGAAGATACACAAAGCGGAGGCGAAGAAGATGAAGAAGGCCGAACAAAAGGCCAAGGTTGAGCGATTAGCTGAAGAGCTTAAAGAGCGTCAGCGACGCAAAGCCCTCGCCAAAGACAGGGGTTCTGTTCATTCAAATCGGTCTGGAGGGCGTAGTGGTCGACGACACTGGGACGAGGACATTGCCATGTACGATGGACTTGGAAACGTGATGATGTAGGGATCTTTTGACTCACTTTTTCGTGTTGCCGATCTACCCATTCGTTTCATTCACTTTACATTGTATCTTCTGGGCGCATATATGCTTTGCAATGTTTTTACACTTGTTCATTGGGGTACCATTAATATAGAATATACAATACCACGCTAGTTATATATCCCTGGCGAGGTGGCAATATACCATAAGGGACTCTTCGTCCGCACAGCGACATGCAGGGCAACGGCAGAATAAAAGATGGGGACAGTGCGATGCAGTACCATTGCGGAACCAAATTGAACATCTTCAAATCACCACTATGGTACAGGCCCACTATAATCAGCACCCCCACCCTCTCCAACGCTGTGGACATCAGTGACCGGACTAGGTCCACCGAGTTGCAGCTCTGTCTCGTAGACCGTGTCCCTTTCAGGAGGACCAGCAGGTAATCCAGGCACGTGCACCAGTCGAGTCGCTGAGGCTGAGACCAGGTGATTATCTATCACATGGGTCAGGTCATCCGAATTACAGAGGTCAGCAACTCACACTCCCTGGCATGCGCTGGCATCAAGGAACGTCAGACACTGACACCGCTAAAATAGACGTGACACACCAAGATCTTTCTGTCGACCACACGTCCCACCTTGCTCACAATCAGGGCGACTCGCAATAGCTGCATCCAACTGACCCTTTTCACGCTCGCGGATCCACCATTCCCTCAGGCCCCAGAGTAATATTTCGGTTGCACATGGCCTACAAATGCGAGTTCTCGGCGCGGTGGGGTGATCGTCGATTCCCGCTGCGACGCTATGCATATCCACGAAGAGGTCCAACTCAATCAAGGGCCGGAACCCGTTAGGCTGTGATTGTAGATGCTGCACGATCTACAAACGAATCAATGTCTCAAGAATCCAAAGGACAAACAGCTACACTCACGTCACGATATATTTGTCTTGGGGTGATTTGGCCGTTGGTCAAGTAATCCAACATGATTTCAACCTCCACAGTGTTGTTTTCAAAACATTCGTAGACCTCGGAAGATTGAATAAGATCCCCGATGTCACTCATGTTGTGGGGATGCTGAGCAGTCAGGGGTGACGCAGTGCATCTGCCCTGGACGGTGACTCCACAGAACGACACCTGACAAAAGTCGCATTTTGTCGTGATAGGGGCTCCCAGGGCAAGCAGCATCTCACTGGTGGGACGGCCCTGAGTGACATTCAAGAATAGAACACGATCGTTCCATACCAGTTTCCGCAATATGCATGTCCAGGGGGTGCACCGTCATCGAGATGCCAAGCCTGTTCGGGATGGACCGAAAATTCTACAATCGGTTGCGGGCATCGCCATCCATACGGGTTATCCGGTACACAATGTGGGCAAGGACGGGCATAGTCTGAGTTCTGGTTGAGATTTGGTTCTGGAGAGGCCTCTCGGGGAGTTGGAATCTGGTGGGATGTTGAAGACATGACCGTATCCACATAAATCGCCGTACGCACCCTCATCGATGAACCAGCCTTGTATATCTCATCCGCCTGCATTCGCTCTCGCTCCGTACGCGTCCTGGATGGCTCCGCGCGTAGCAGCACATCGACAATTGTCTGAAGGGGGCGGGATGGCGTAACGAAGCTCGAGATCCCTCTACACGCGGGACAGTTCGTACCCCCGTTCTGTAGGTCAATCAAGTTAGCGCCTGTGTTGCCCAAGTATACCAGAGTCAGGTCGAGAAAACGACCAACAACGCGTTTGGCGAAACCAGACTAGCTTGTGATAGCGTCGTCCCCGTCGTTTCGTGGCACTCGGTGTCGAGAGTTCAAAGAAACTCACCTTGATCCAGAGCACACAACAGCTGCAACTTCGTCAGTATGTGATCATACTCAGCGGACCAGCGAAAGAATACCTTCCGCAAAAGAAATGTTGACAGGGCGACACGACGACTGGTCGGTAGACAAGTTCGGCGCAGCAGCCGCATTGAAGCTCCTGAGCTAGATCATTGACGAGGGTTTCGTATTTCGACGTGGATGCAACGGGTATTTGTGCAGTGTCCTCTGATGTGTCCTCCTTGAACCTCTTCCTCGTGATCTCGTCGGCAGAACCCTCAAAGGAGGGAGACGGTGGTCGCTTCAGCATCAGGGCAGATGGCTGGTCGTCGGGAACGAGAGAAGATGTCGCATCCGGCGAAGTATGGGGAACATGGCGAAGGCGAATGTCTTCCATAGAAAATCAAAAGACTTATCACGCAGGTCAACTTCAATGTAGAGGACGATGCGCATCCTGGCTTAAGTACGTCCGTGACCATAATAGCAGCCACATCATCCCTTATTGGGAAATATCGGTATATGGTAATAACGCCACATGAGTAGTACTAGTCAAAGGGTATCGATGCCTAGTCCAAGGAAGCGAGCGACTGACACAACGACCCTGCGCCGCCAATCTATAGTAGTGCACATGGTTTCGAGGCACTCAGATGGTCAAACATCAACGAGTCTGAAAAACCCACTCTCAGAGAAATACCGTCGCAGGCCAGTGATTCCTACAGCGTGCTGCCTGGGGCTCGCGTACTGGAATGATGGGTGTACTAATGTACGTCCACTCCCTGTCACCGCTGCTAGTGACTAGATGGCATGCTGGATGACAGGTTTGATAGGATGCCTCGAAGGACATGTTAGTTCGATTGTACGGATCGAGACACTAAAACAGGAGAGCACCTTCAGGCAGCAATGTCAGAATCCATGCGTCAATGTCGGGCATTACGAGAAATTTGGTTGCATTCGCCACAAGGAACGACTTGCTTTCTTGAATAATTACTCAGTTCCGGAGACGTACTCTCAAGGGCACATCCAGGGTACATCCATGTGAGTCGGGTACCCCTCCAAGTACGTCTGATACACTGGAATGGTGACGCGCTCTCGGACAGCTGTACCAATTTAGCATAAGCCCGTCATTGAGTAACTAGATGATGTTCCCGCAATCGGAAGAACGGTTCGCCTTTCCGGGAGAGTAGGGCAGGCCAATCACCCAAGTCAATTATGATTTTCTTCATTGCACCTCGCGCGCGTACATTAGTGGGTTCTGGGGTGAAGACGTCAGGAGATGTTCGACTTGCTGGGGTATGACCAGCTGTGAGTATCAATGTTAGCAGAGCTCCCTTCTTATCTCGGCATCCAACGAAGAATTGTCCTAGGCTGATGAAGATAGCCAGCCATGTGTCACCGCCGCACATTGGCCCGATGATCGGGAGACACAAGTACAATCACGGCAATGTGTCACCTACTCCAGCATTGGGCGATAGGCTAGTTGTCCAAGATCGTGGCCCTGACATGGCCGAGGGAACGGAACGCGGAGAAAATATAGGGGAGCTGGATCCCCCATGTCGACCAAGGTCAGTGGAAAGCGTCCTGATAATAGCGCCGAGCATGACCAGAAGACAAAGGGAGCTCGCTGGTATGGTGAAGGATGTGCGCAGACTTTGAACGAAGCTGGTAGCTTTTAGGTGGTCAGCTAAGTGACGAGGTCGGGGAACTTGCTTACTCGAGCTACCCGTGGAAGTTCTTCAATGATCTATCGAGTGGGCTGTTTTGGCTACGTCCCAGAGACGCATCGCATTTCAGCAATGCTCTTTTCCGAAGCCAAGCTCAAAAGACTGAAAGAATGTAGCGATAGTAAGCACAGCAGGCAAGAAACCGGGCACCTTGCAAACCCGTCCCTCTGGCGAAATAAACAGGGAAAGTAAGGGATGTTGAATGAGGGAGACGGATAGTTTGAAGGCCGGGAAGAAAAACACCAAGTCACTTGTAGTCTGATTTGTCGTGCGTTGTGGGCAGGAATGGGGTGAAGAGTAGGATACGGAGAGGAGGAATGCCACCAAGTCTGACAAGTAAGGATCGGAGGCAATATTCGAAGAGTCCTCAGGGGTGTCGGTATCGTGTCCTTCGCATGGGATGTCGTTTGCGGTGATGGTATTTGGAGATCTAGATGGGAAGTGAAGAGTATACTGTGTAGACCCAATGGTCATTGGCGAGCGAGTAATCAAGTCAATACCTGACTGCTCGTCATGTGGTATAGTGTACCGTCCGGGAAGACCGGGAGTGGGTCGGACATGGCGGACCCTGATCCCGCGAGTGGAGATTCTGGACGCAGTGATGGTGGGGAGGCTGCCGAAGTGGGTTGGAATGAGGCTATCTCAGCCAGTTGTGGGTCGAGGACGAGGGAGGGCTGTCTGAGTGGGGCCTGAGGAGGGGAGGGTAGTTGACGGGACTGGGATCGTGGAGATGGGGACGTGCCCTTTCGACGGCGGCGACGGGATGCGGCTGTGTCTGGGTCACTCTTCTGGCGAGTCTCGCGCACCATGCGCTGCCGTGCACCAGGGGTTTTATCTGGGCCCCTGCGCTTTGGGGTAGCGTCATAAACGCAGGGATCGGCCGGCTGAGTGCGACGAGCGCAGTTATGGCAGGTGGGCTTTGCGCCATCGCAGCGTATCTTGCGCGTTCGGCTGGGATGAGGGTGAGGAGAGGAAGGAATAGACAGCGGGAAGGACATGCCATTGCAAGCAAGCGACGTATACCCGTGCACGAGGTCTCCCCTGTGTGGTGAGGGGCTGATCTGGTGCGAGTTCGATGCACGGTTTCTCTCTGCGGGATTTCCTGGGGCGAGAGGGCTGCGGATGGGTGGGTGAGTGAAGTGGCACTAGGCTGACGGGGGATGGGTCGAGCGGGGGGAGTTCAGGTCGCTGTGTGGAGGGAAGGGACATGCTCGCGATGGGCGGGAGTCGGATCGAGTGGGACATGGCCATGAAGGTGTTGACGTCTGTTTGATGGTGGGAACGTCGATCTTCCGTTCCTCAGTTCTTCGGGGACGGGATCAAAAACCGAAGGGACTGCACGCGATCACTGACTGTTGACAGCTCGCGCGTACCCCATCGTCCCGGCGTTTGGATCAGCCAGGTCGATGGGTATCTCTGATCCGTCGCATATGTAATGCTCCTTTTCACTCAAGGTGCATGACGGGCAATATGCCAGCACATCACTTCTGATGGAAATGAAGACGGCAAGAAAATGATAGACACATCACAAAGCGGGAAAAATAGTGAATCACGGAGCAGCTTCTGGAATCCGACAAGTCTGTTAGAACCGAACGGGGTAACGTGCAATGTCACTGTTTTTCTTCTAGTCGTCGACCACGATCTAATTCGGGGCAGGTATATTAAACGCAAACTGCGATTCGTCCACCCCAAAAGAGCTCATTGATGGGTGATCTATGAATAATGAACCCTACTTGGTACGCATGATACGTAGCTTGTGAGGTTTGTACACAAAGCTCTCCGAGTAGTTTTTCGGGGGAATCTTCTTTACTGCCTCCGGTTGACTACGCAAGGCAAACCGGTAAGGCGCAATGAAACCAAGAGATACTCGAAACTTACACGTAGTAGTCCCACCCTACGATCAGACAGCGTGATATCAGCAAAAGAAACACGGGAAGAAACGCTTGCATACCCTGCTTCTCAGCAAAATGAATAGCGTTTTCCTTGCTATTGAACGAGAGGCGTGTCCCTTGCATGTAATCCGCGCTAGCGCAAGAGTTGATGAGACGGACAAAGGTCGTAATAACCACTCACGAACTGGCCCAACCCATCAGCGGGTTTTCCCAGCGCCCAGCACCTTGGAGGATATCCCAGTCGATACGCCAACGTTCCGATTTTCCAGAGCCACTTTGCATGGTATTACGCGTGGGTTGATAGATACGGACCGCACGATGACGAAGCTCAGCTACGAATATGAATGGGTATACAAATTCATTGCAGCGACAATTGAGGTGCATACCAGGCGCACCACTGACTACATCAGCAGTGAAAATCTCGCCGCGAACAGATTCTGCAATGTGTGCGCTCTCCGATTTCTCGACAGCAACTTGCGTTTGGGTGGGCGCATTCGTCGAGAGGCCACGAAAATAGGACAACGTATTGAACGTTGGTCGTGCACGACAGGTACGAACAAAGGTCATCGTTCTAGATGGACGACCGGGTGTCGTCTCAACAGTGTTCCGGTCTGTGCCGCGGTGGCTGTGTTGCGGGCCGGAGCGGGCCGCTGGGAATGAGTGTATCCTCATTCTTGAATGTGCACTAGCTTATTTCTTACATGCGAGTAACAGTGAATGTTGACTGTCCGAAACACCTGAAAGTCGTCGTGACCTTTTAGCCGGTGAGTGTGGCCATCGTCGGTAGAGGCTTGACATTCTTTCAGGTCAATACATTCCATTCATCAGAGCTAGTCTTGAAACCCTCTGGTCACGGTTAGTTGGGGTCACCCTCCGATGGTGGAGGTACGCTTCTATCTTCCAACGTCATTCCCCATTGGAATTTTTCACGTTCACAATTCCAAGTTCAAGCTCACTGGACTGGCCCCGCCAAGAAATATACGTTGTACCTCACTTTATCTTCAATACGAAAGCGATCTCGGCGGGGCGGAGCGATGGACGGTCTCTACTTGGTCGTGCTGCGAAACATAATCCATTGCCATTATGATCACTTACCACGAATGAAATTGATCTCCGAGCGATATGTGATTGCACCAGATTGTGGGATATGCTGGAATTTCCGGGTGTCGATATGGACTACATATGCAACTAGACAACATAAATTACAATGAACTTTCGTTTACGAAAGTGCGAGTTGATCAGCAGACGCGAGTACCAAAGGAACTGATGGGTCAAACCCAATAATCCTGCTCACTGGGCGCAGCATTATAACAGGTTTGTTCTTGATGGCAACATCTTCTGCTGCGTCATCCATCTCTGAGTCGTCCTCTTCTGCATCACTATCGGACTCCCCGCCAGCATGTTTCGGGCCTAGCATGCTGACGACGCGGTTGATGTGAGCCTCGGATTGTTTGAAAGAAGGGGGTGCACGGAGAGAGATAGCAGCGTCGTGTATTGCCTTGATCACATCGTGGTCGAGCTCGATATTGAACAAATCAAGGATATATCTCCGCACAGGGAGACGATAACGCTGTGTAGAGATAATATGGAGAGCCCTGAAAAACACTGCTGGGGATGCGAACGCGGAGCGGTACTCGGGTCGTGACTTCATCCTGGTGCACCAAGGTAAGTCTCGACGACTTTGGTCAGTGCAATGGCTGACCTTGCCAAAGAACGCGAGGCTGCATTTGCAATCACAGTATTGCTCAGATTGTCGATTGCAGTGATCACCTCGAGCTCCGTCTGCACGGTAGGTGGAAGTAAGTGAACGTCGGCGCCACTCTTGACCTCGACTGGTTCCCAGGTGGGGAGCTTGAGCAAAGTGATGAGTAACAGCCACGTATACCCGCACCATCCATACCGAAATGAATCGATTCAAATCCACTGGTACGCACAGTCCAGTGGGGAGGCCGAGCGGAGACAGAGTGGCCTCC
This sequence comes from Pulveroboletus cf. viridisquamosus, assembly GCA_038090515.1. NCBI lineage: Eukaryota > Fungi > Basidiomycota > Agaricomycetes > Boletales > Boletaceae > Pulveroboletus > Pulveroboletus cf. viridisquamosus. The sequence goes on along the minus strand of JBBPMX010000017.1, from coordinate 40,191 downwards.
CATCTGTAGTCGTCCAATATTTCAGCTCCTTGTGTTGTCGATGAGATCAATCCCAGGACGAAGAAGCACGTTCTGAGAGCTAACTCAGTGCTTTATCCGGACGCGCATTCTTTGAGCTCACCCTCGTACGGAAGGTATAAGAGAGTGTTCTGCTATGTCAAGAATCGACGGGATGATTTCTTCCTCTTCGAGAAATGGCAGGCCACCTTCAGTTGCGCCAACATTACCCTGCGCATATCTATAAATCGAGTATCACCACAGAAAATGCGGAAAATGACTCACCACTGCCCACAGGATGCTCTTCAACTTTAGGATGAGCTCGAGATCTTCGCTCTCAAGACCATGCTGCCGAATAAAGTGAGAAAATTCTGCAAAGTGCCCCTTTTCACTCAAGACTTGACAGCCAAGTTCGGTCTTGGACATCTCCCCGTAAAAATGAGGTGGAACGACTCCGTCGAAGGCTCTGGCGTTTGGCGTTAATTAGAGCCGGGACTGAGGCGAAAAATATAATACTCGCAGAACGTCTTCGTCATCCTCCGCAGCTTCGGAGCTGAATACTTTGGCCAAGAAGACCTCCACCTGGACTACATAATAGGTGTTTCGTTCCTAATAAACCCTGGTTAGCTGGAGTTTGAATAAGGTCGCTATTCTTACATGGAACCACATGTCCATTTCTCTGTCGATATAGCCAGCATTGTAAAGATACCGGAATCCCATCGGGGTAGACATGAATCTGATGGTATGTCAGGCAGATGGATGCGGATAGCGTCACGTCAAAACAGACTTGAGCAATAAAGGGTGTCCTATTTCGCCAAGATGATCCATCGTCGGTTGCATCTCCACGACCAGCTGTAGCACCTCCATTGTGTCGCATGCCTCCTCAAGGAACTGAATGGCCATCTCACATACTTCCGGGGAAGGATCATAGAGTTGTGTCAGGAGAAGTCGCAGACTCCATGAGACCGGGCTCAGTGAATTACGGATGAGCTCGCCCAGATGACTCGTCGAAAATAGACGAACGTGAACGTCTTCAGATGTCAGAGCTTTCGAAAGCACTACGCGAGGGTGACCATCACTATATGGCCCTCGTATTTGAACGTGTGTGGAAGTAAAAAGGTGTGGATACGTACATGGTATAGTCCAGGTTCGTGATCACCGCGGTTATGAGATCTTCACGATCCCGAAGTTCGCTGAGATGGTAGAATGCAGTAAATATCTTCGACTTCTCCATGAGCCTGTAAGATTATGTTAGCAATGATGATATGCGAATGTCCCTGGCGTACTCAAGTCCCTCCGGATGCTTGCTAAGTGTACCAAGCATTTCAAAGTAGCCGTAGGTCAGAGTATCAGATATGCGTGCTTTAGAGAAAATCGGATCGGATTCAGGAGTGCCGTTGAACTGTCGTCCGGAGTGAGCGCTGCGAACTTGTAAAATTTGGCGGACGCACTGGATCAAGCTGCGCAAAGCTCTTTACAATCTGATTAAGAAAATCATCCTCTGTCATGAGGAAGCGAACCCCGTCTGGGCTCGCAAGAAGGGTCGTGAGGAGAGTGCATCCTAATCGTACCCAACGGAAATTGTGCTGTCAAGTGACCCTGTTAAGCCAGTAAGAACGCGAGACCTCACGCGAACTCACGTGTTTTCGCGGAAGATCTGAGAAACGATGTGAAAAGGGGTGAAAGAATGACATCAGGCGGCGCATGAAGCGCGAGACTTTGATAGCTTCCTCCAGCCGTTTAGGATTTAGGAGAGGCCCGTCAATTAATTCTTGAAGTATGTCAAAGCTCCACTTCGTGTTGTCTTTGGTAAGCATGACCTAGAAGATGCTCTTACAAAAACCTGACATTTATACGTGAAGCCATTCACCTGAGTCTCAAGCAAGTATGATTGGAATGTCTTGTCGTCCATTTGCATGCTTATCTTGATCTTGCTCTGTTCCATTTGACGTTGTCCTCGGCGGACGGCGTCCTCTGCGGAATTGGCCCTGAACGAGAACACCGTTGCGATAAAAGGTACGCGGAGTCAAGGTAGCGCTAACCTTGGTCTCGTACCCTTGACATTTGGTTGTAACCTCGCACGATTGCGATTAAAACTGTCGATCGCGGATATTGCTGACGTTCCGATAATCCTATGTTCCCCGCGATTGTAATCCGATGCGAGATTAAAGACACGGGGAACAGCCTGTATACTTGCGGCGATAGCTAATGGCAAGACTCTATTGGCCATTTGCATGACTTCTGCCATGAGTAGAGTGGCTTTCCGCGACAAGCTAGACCCAATGGTGCTCTCCTCCAGCATGCAAGTTAGCGCCTAGTGACAACATCAGGATGTTACACCTTCAATCAGAATGAAATGTAATTACATCTAGCAAACCTGCATTAGTAAAAACTAGGATTAGCAGGGCAATATATTGGTCAGTCAGCTTCAATGTTCCCGGGGGCCGCTCTAGCGATTTGCTTTCACCAATACGCTCAGGCAAGTTCCGCGGTTTACGGTACACTACAAGGCATGTCCTTAAGTCCTACGAAATGATAGAGTCAGGTTACTCACTCGTCAAACGACGTCCATCGATGAAGGTCTTATACCATTCGGGGGCTTTGATGTTGAGAAGATCGAAGAACATATCAAGAACAATTTCCTACACTTCAGTGAGTATCAAAGCTCCCAGAAAGAGTATGGGTGTACCCTTGTGTCAAGGGAGGGTATCCGCAAAGTGTTAACAATGGATTTGATTGCTCTTTGATCCTCCATGCAGAAGTACATCAAGCCTGTACAGCGTCAGCTGTAAGAAGAAGAGAAAAACAACATTCATAATACCGACCACTCCAAGTCCGTAGCATGAGCTCTATGACCTTTGTGCAACTTCTCATACGTTCTGCGTGGTCGGGACCGCGTCCATAGGCATCAGTCACTGCCAAGAGTGCAATCTTGGAGGAGGGGTTATTTACAGAGCAGAAAATTTAGGACTTTGCAGCATACCTCGATATCGATACCCAATCGCAGGTAAGCGCGAGTGCGCGGGGAATCGATAATATGAAGGAACGTGGCTGCAAGAATGGGACCGATCTCAACAGGACCCTCACCAAGAGCATGAAGGAGAAACCGAATGCCCCCTGTCCTCGCGACCAGGTCGATATCAAGTAAACCTAACACCGAAGATGTGATCAGGGCGTGCCAACAGCTCATTAAGGCCCTAACGGACTCATCTCGGCTAGTGTTTGGACACATATCTGCCGAAAAGGATCCTCTGCGTGCTCTGCAACGGCAACAAATGCCCGCATTATTGGCTCGGACAACGGAATTAAAGTTGATCCAGTATTCCCCCGCCTGTCACGTTTTTCGGATATAATGTCTACCACGACACGGATAAGTTTGATGACTTGTTCCTTCTCAACGGGATGTTGGTTGTCGTGCGCCAGTGACCTAGAGAAAGTTCACATACCACTGCGAGTCGGGGGTGAACATTACAACCTTACTATGAACCATTCCAAAGGCTGACGGTGCAACTCCTCTACCGAGGTGGAATCGACCAATGAGTGGCGGATAAGCCTGTACGCCGCCGCGCGGCAGTGTTTTGGAGATCTATCTGAGAGAGATGGTATTACCCTTGCTCATTTCGTAAGTTGACACACCCTAAAGAGTGCAAAAATAGGACGGACGCTTGGACCAGCTCGGATATGTTCAGCTCGTAACGCAAGCGAAGATTGCGTTGGAGAAGACTGACGAACTTATTCATGATGTCTATACGCGCTTTGTCAAGCTCAGAGTTTGTAGGCGCGACAGAAGTGCTCGATGATGACGCCATCGCTGGGTTAGGGGGGCTCGGGCGAGAGGTAGCAGTGAGTGACTTGAGATAGGTGTTTGCCTGGTTCAATGCAGTACGAAAGTCGTCTGGTAGTGTCGTTAAATGCGGCGACAGTGTCAATACCAAGGAATGATTACCTCGATCTCTGTCGTCGCTGTCTGCTCTGAAGCGAACGGTGGATGGTGGGGCCTGTCCAGCAAACTTGCGCCTGGCAGTGTGTCCGACGCCATTCTTTCTCCGCTTGCCACGCGACGTTTCTTGAATGATTCTGGTGAGCATTGAGAAAGAATGTCTGATGAAGTTGTCTCCACCTCGTTCGATTCTCCTGGTGAGTATTTCTATCTCGTTTGTAGCCATCTCCAATTCTGACTCGACTTGCATTCGCATAGTGTCCTTGCGAGATTAAGTTCAGCGCGATTCGGTGCGACACACGGCCAGCTCCTACGGTGATGGGGAGCCCGAGAAACCTCTCTGCTCCTTCCTTGATACGAATTTCCCTTTCCAGGAGAGCCGTGAGCGCATCGAGCTGCAATTGCGTTCGTGGTACCCTCTTCTCTGTATGGTGTATATATGCGCACCTGATCCTCAGATGGTCTGTTCGAGTTCTCGGTTTCGTGCGACGCGCTGTTGGAGGTTAGGCCAGTCGACTGAGAAGAGAAAGAGACGTTGGACTGATGAGTAGGTACAACTCCCGACGGGTCATGGGTGTCATTGTACGTTGGCATGAGCTAGTTGAAAAGAGTCTGTACGGATTTTGGCGTAGCGCGCGTCAGACCAGAATCGGGAACAGTCGCGAAAGGGGGTGATTACGTAATTGGCTCCGGCAAAACCCGTAAAACTGCAAAACAAGGTTCAAGCCACAATTCTCCAAGTCCCCGATCACCATCCAACACAGGCCCAAACGCTCGACAAGCCCCTCAAGATGGGTACGTCCAGCACCCGTATGCTGCCAGTACACGCTCTGACTATGCGTATATTTCTCCAGTTCGTTACGCTGCTGCCGCCCTCGCTACCAACCCCGAAAAAAGTGCGTTTTCCATACAGCTCGTGGTGTCGATCTCACCTTATCATTTCGCATTCCAAAAGCTGCCCGTGCTCGTGGCGAGTACCTGCGCACACACTTCAAGAACATGCGCGAGGTTGCTGCTGCCCTCTCAGGTGTGTTCGTGATCAGACAAGCATTATCCACGGAACCTGAGCAGATCTGGCAGGCATGAAATTGACCAAGGCATACGCCTACTTGGGTGATGTTGTAGAGCATAAGCAAGTCATTCCCTTCCGTCGCTTCTCGGGTGGTGTTGGTCGTGCTAGCCAAGCCAAGCAATTCAAGACGACCCAAGGCGAGTTTCTTGGATGGAAGGGTATCCTAGACTGATTGTCACTGCTACAGGTCGCTGGCCCGAAAAATCTGTCAAATTCATCACCCGCCTTTTGAAGAATGCCGAGGCCAATGCTGACGCAAAGAGCTTGGAACTGGAAGAACTGATCATCAGAAATATCGTTGTTCAGCAAGCACCTGTACGTTCTCGCGAGTCTCTATGACTGAGTTGTGAAACTCCAAACTTGTTCAGAAAACTCGCCGTCGCACGTACCGTGCACATGGTCGCATCAACCCCTACCAAGGCCACCCTTGCCATGTTGAAATTATCTTGGGAGTCTCAGGTGAGGAAGTGGAGCGGAGCAAAGACAAGGATGCAGTTGTCACCTCATCCCTCTCGTCGTTGAACCGACGTCAGATGGCAAGGAGAAGAATCGAGGCAGCCCGTGCATGATTCCTCTAGCAGTCGAAAATTGGGTGTGGTTATGTACGCAACTATACATATGTCATGCCATCAGACACGACCTCACTTGGTGGCACGAGCACGTTTCACCGCGCACGATGGATAACGAGCGTGTGGATCATATTTGGAAAAAATATATACAAGATAAAGGTAGTGTTAATGAAGCAACGCTCCCAGCGCAAAAAGACTCAAGGAATGATGGTAGGTAGACGTACCCAACTGGGACTTCAATTGAATCCGGAGAGACAAACCAAACAATCGAATAATGACAAAGCCGGATCGGCTCACAAGATTCCCCCCGGGTTCATTCTTCACAGTTGACGGCTATAGAAACGAATAATGAACCTGTCCAAGTCCACTTGCAGTCGACGCACCAGTTGTTGTATATGTGCCTTTCCCATTCCACCTCAGTGCCAACGAGGTACTCTGATAATACGTGTTCCAGCCAGTCGCAAATATAATCCACACGGCTGATTCTAAACGGGGTATGGCATTTCTCCATTGCTGAAATAGGATTGTTAACGACCGCCAGGCGCACTGGAGGCGTGAAACAGACCTCTAACAGCCCACGTAATGGGACGGTAGCGTTTCAGGTTTATTAAACGAGATCCAGGAAATTCCGGATGCTGGTCATATGGTCCCGACCCACATCCACGCGCTACTTCCCGAATGAAAAGCACTGTGCAGTATGTTAGGCGTGTCTACATACTACAGGTAGGATAATGCTCACTCATTCCAGGGAGGGCAGGACAGCAACAACTCTGCAAAGCTTGCTTATAACCTACCATGTGACGGTTTTCTCGCGTGTAAAAGTCCCTTAATACATTCCTCATCCTCTCGTGAGCTGGGCTGAGCTTTAATTTCTAGCAAGTGGTGAGAATAGGTAAGTAGTGTCCGCTGCGAATATGTAGTTACTTGCTGTGATGAAAGGAAGCACAGTCGGACGGTCACAAGCAAGAGCAATCAAACAGGAGCCCGAGTAGTTACGCAGCTCGTGGCATTTCTGTTTATATGTCAATAAGCCTGTCACTGATCTATCAGGAGAAAACCTACAGTGGCCAAATCCAGGAAAAATTGAGTTAGATCAATCCGTCTTTGAACCGATTCGGCGGTCCCGATGCTATTCATGACAAATCGATGGACGGCCCTCTCGTAGGCCATGAAATTCGCCACTTTGCGCGCAACCTCGGAAGTAGGCGGACTATCATCACCATTTCTAGTCATCAAATACCGAACTGCGTCCTCCGGCTCGAAAGCACGGTACTTTTCCCATAATAGAAGGGTCAGCTGAAGTGCCAGCATAGTATGCCCCCCAGGAGAGTGAAAATGCTCGAGTTTAACTCTGGAGAAATCATGTCGCATCATTGATTTTTTCTCCCGTGGTGACCAGGTGCTAGTAAGCGGGTCTTGCCGGTATTTCGCTTCCGCGTGTGCAATCGTCTTTTCCATTCTGAGCCCCCTAGACTTGTCACCCGCACAAGCACGTTGTTGCAACGAAGAAACCAGCTTTGTGGAAGCTTCCCGTGGTATATCTTGCGCCAAGCGAGAGAAGGCAAATTGAGTTAGAGGAATTAGCACTTCCGCGTCCTCCGCCCGCCAATGAAGGTCCACCCAGAGGTAGAACAACCTTGCAATACGCATCTTGACCTGGATAGGATATGATCGCGCCATGGAGGATGATTGACAAGTCAACTTCTCGTCGTATCTAGCGACAAGAGCATTGAACGCCTCTTGAGGGCTCGAGAAAAACCGAAAACATAGGAAGAACACTTCGACAATTTCTACATCACTGTCGGCATCGGGACTCGTCATATACCGCACGAGGGCCTTGAGAGACGCAAGCTGAGCTAATCCGCTACGATCCTTCCATAATTCTGTAACATCTTCAGGATGTGGTATTCTGCCAACGGTTGGATCAATGGAAACGGGAAATCGCGCCAACGAATTTCGGATATTGATGGAAACATGTACATAACCACTCGCTAGATCGTCCGGGTCACCGTTGACCAATGTGTTAGAAGCAGCAGAATCGAGACCAGCCAAGTCCAGGCAAGCCAGCTTCTTTTTCATTGCGTAGCGAAGAGAAAGGGGTTTGAGGAACGAAGAAACTTTAGGTTTTTGCAATCGGAATGCGTCCGTTGAGCTCGATGCCAAAGTATTCGCCCTTGGACGGAATCGGTGAGTACTGCCGGAAGAATGCGAGAGTGATGCCGACGCATCGGATCCCTCTGCATCTCCGGCAAGGCTATCCCCGACAGGAATTCGTGGTAAAGGCTTTAACTGCGCTACTTCGTAGGCGACAGCGTTCAAGAAACCTTTGAGACTTGACATCGTCATGTCAAGAAACTGCATGGCAACATGGATTACCTCTTGATGAGACGACGACGGATCATGTAATGGTATATGGCTGACGTGACCCAGGAACATATCTTTGGAGAAGTTGACCGTACTCAGTGCGAGATGGTACCTTGGACTCGTGGGTACATGTTGGGGAAGATGCGTCAAGGAATGCAGGATCGCATCGAGACAGTGAGAGAATATGGGGGCGAGTGCGCGTAATGCATTGATATCCTGAGATTCGGGGAGCCTGCGAAGAAGCGAGAATGGTGCCAGGATAGCAGGGAAGGTCTTCTCCAGGTCGAACTGAGGGACCACACCACCAGTGTCAAGCATGCCAGACGTTGGGGGTACAGGCTCGTCACTATGGATCCTTTCGGTTTTCGCGTTGTGTACGAGCCAGATTGGTTGTAGACCTGCAGCTCTCATGCGTGCCAGCGAGGGAGAGTTATACGGTGAAGCCATGGAGGATAAGAGATGGCGACCAGCGCAGACGAGGCTTCATATATACCCCGATGTCAAAGCTGGTCCACAGGCTCCACTGAGGACAATAGCCATTGCTTTGTGGGCTCGGTTTGGTGGTGGTCACTGCACATATACCAATTTAGGTGGTTGAGTTGGTGCCTTTACGATGACCATCCTCGACAACGCCGGTGAATCCGAACTCGTTCAGCTCTTGAATACGCTTCAAGAACTTTCAGAGCAGCTTGCACAAAACAGGTCGCTCTCTATAGCTCTCCACGCTTCCACAGGGGCTGTCAAGGTCTGTACCTTGCCTGTAGGCCTTGTCGGTACCCACGTAGCATCCTCAGACTCAGGCTGCGCACTCTCAAACTGGCTTTGTGTTACGGAGGTGTGTTTGAACTAGAGGGATTATCCACACACACTAACCCCCTACAGGTTCAACCATGACAAACCTCAAGGTATCTGTGAGAACGAAGGCGTGAATCACTGGCTTACAAGCACGACTGTAGATGTGTATGATGCTGAGCTCGAACGCATGAATGCTTCTCTTGCAGCAGAAAACCAGGATCTGTTGCACGACAACAAACAACTGGGAGCCCTCATCAAAGAGTACGAGCAGACGCTGGAGAGTGTTATGAGTGCTTTCCGCACGAGGGCTGTAGGGAATTTGCTCACGTGCTGCAAACAATAGCTGATCTTCACTCTTTACAGCGGGATGTTCAGGGACACGAGCTCACACTGGTTCGTGAATATGAGGCAAAGCTCCTTGCCAAAGAGTCTGAGAATCTCCTGTGTGCGCTTTCATCGACCACCGCGGAATCGATTTCCCTGGGACGTATATCTGCCACGTTGCGTGCACTCTTGCGCGTTCTCCACGGCGAAGATGTTCCTTGTTCGCTTTCTCCTCCCGAAACTGACACTTGCCCACCGAGTGACTTTGATCCCGGACAGAGAGAGGATGATGATTGGGCACTGGAACGCGAGTGTGAATTGTCGCGTCTAGAGCGTGAAAACGCGGTCCTCAGACGTCTGCTTGGACTGGATGTCCGGGAGCACGGCCATTCGGCCGAAATCGTAACTGGAGGGGTCGATCTCGGTGATCAACAGCGACCATCGGTCCCACGGCAACATGAAGGCATGGTTCAAAAAAAGATACTCGGCGGGGCACCTGGTACTGTGGGTCCATATGGGACGTACAAACGAGGTGCTGGGAGACCAGGCTAGCCAACGTCGATGTCCCCTGGTTGTAGTACTCATCCAACGCGTTATCGCTTGAATGGTGTGATGTCTCGCTGGCAGGTTCGTATCAGCCGCGAATGATGGATGAAGTTCTGTTGCCGATCAGCGGCCTGGCAGTGACGCTGTCAACGTCTCCGTGTCAGATCTGATTCGGCTCTTCCACGACGTTGACGGCCTGTTTGTGAACACTTTGCATGACAACGACTCAGACATGCACCATCACTTGTCGGGCGAGCTCGTCGACGGCGGGTGGACGTATTTAAAGGCAAGTCGTTCAATCCCACGAGGAAGCGTCGATTTAACCGACCTGCATGTTGCATGGTCACCTCCTTCGTGCGGTGGCTATTCGAACTGCCTCTGATGATACCCACAACGCCATCCATATCTGACTCGTCTCTCACCAGCCTCACCGTCCCCACATCACCGTCCCTTCCTCCCCCGATATGCCCACCTTCAGTGTGAAAAACAAGGACCGCGCGCTCGGTAGCATGGACTCGGGCCCTTTGGGTCTCGAGCGTAGACACGGTCACGGTGAGTGTCCACGTCTCTCCATCTCAGGCAAACCTGCGGGATCGGCGCGGTGGCAATACGTGTAACGCTCCCCGTCTCACGCGCCGGCGAACGCACCCGCACGACCACAGAGCACATGTCCAGTACCTCAGATCCTAGTTTCCCCGAGACTCACTCAACGCTCTCTTCTCCCTCTTTTTTCTTGTAAAGATGCCGGTAACCTTGGTTCCAAGTGTTCAGATTCATCCCCCTCCGCTACCACACACGACTCTTCCCCCTCCATTTCTCAACTTTCGCATTTTCAGCACCATTCGTCATCACTTCCATCCAGGCGCCGTACAAGCTTCCTCTCAGCTGCCTCCGACGCTCTTGGTCTTCGCAAGAAAATTGGTTCGGTCTCCAGGAAGAAACCAAACTTTCACTCTGTACCCCATACAACCAACATCATGCAAGGTGTCATCGAAATCAACGCCCGTAACAATATAGTCGGCACTTCAACGGTCGATGGTTCAGCTTCACACAGAGACCACGAACATGAGGAACGCGAATGGCTGCGGGATGTCGCCGCACAATCAATTGGACTCGATCCGGAACTCTTGCACCATTCGCGCAGATCGACAAGTCGCTTGTCCCTAGATTCTCCTCAAGGTCCGCCTCAACCCACACGCATACCACCATTTCCTGCGACACAGAGTGCACTTCGTCCTTTCACAGAGCTGTCTGCGACACTGCCAAAATTCGTACAGCCCTCTTCCCTGCTCATCTACGCACTTGCAAAACAATGGAAGCCCCGTACAATCGTACTCACATCACATCCTGTCAGTCAAAAGACTCACGTCCATTTATTCAAGAGCGTCTCAAAAGACGAGAGGGAGGTTGAGAGACTCGAAGTCACCGAAGAGAGTGTCATTTTTGTTGCCGAGGAAGAGGTCGGTGGCAGAGGCCACGTAATCAAGTTCGCCGGAAAGGACGTTTCTACGAAGCGGAGTGGGTCAACCAGGGAGGATAGTTCCCATACCATGTGGTTTTTGCAAATCACGGACCCTGCAGAGTCGCAGCGCTGGATTGCGGCAATCAAGAACGCAGTGCTAGCCCAGAGGTATTGTGGTTACTCTCTTCGGTTCCCTGGAGTCCTGACAGGTGGTATAGAGCTGCACGTGCCGGTCTCGATGTTCCAGAACGAATGGGTGGAGGAAGTGAGCCAAAGGGCGATATGGATGTCATGCTCTCAATGCGTCTGCAAGGAATTATACCAGCGCACCCATCTAAGCCCCCGCCATCGCCAGCACCGACCTCTTCTTCCCCTCCGCCATCGCTCCGTTCTCTGAGGATAAGTGCCCCATCGTTGCCTTCGCCCCCCACTGCCATGAAAGGAATCTTCTCAGGAACGCGTCCTCGTTCACCTTCCGTCGAAGGCTCATCTCCCCTTGTCTATCCTTCTGGGCACGCGGAAGATTCCTTTGGTGCAGCGGGAGCCAGCCTTCTCACAATGCTCCGCACCAAATCTTCTACAGATTCTGGTTCTTCGCCCTCTCAGCCACTCCCGCAACCACTTCCGCACTTGCCGGGACCGGGCTCACCTGTTCCAAGTCTGCGATCAAATAATGTTATCACTGCATCGGATTTAAAAATATCAAGGGAGCGCGACACCCCAGGGACGTCCATTGTCGTTCCAGAGGTCAGGTCTTCTAGTACGCCTCCAGGCCCAATCATCCCGCCTCTTCCTCCTATCTCACGCCAAGGCACGTCGACCTTGTCTCTCCAACCTCCTCCCAGGAAAGGCAAGCCTGTTGTCACAACCATTCCTGCAACATTTTTACATGAGCCGCGGGGAATGTATAAGCAAGCTGGTGGCAATCGCAGTGTTGCTAGGAACTTTGGAATTCCGTTGAGGGACGCTGATAATCTTACCCCGACGGGAACTTCGTTCGCGCCCATGGACTCGCCTGGCTTGTCAAGTGAACGAGGGTCCCTTCCCCGAGATTCGGGTTTGGATGTGTCATCTCATGGTATCGGTGCGGCGCACGGTAGCGAATGGAGCGAGGAGGTGGCACTGGGCCAGTTGGAGAACGGGAGCGTCAATTCTTCATATCCCGGGAGTTCGTCTGTCTCAGCGGACAGGCTAGTACAGAGCACTGTCGTCACTAAAAGATGGTCTCGCCAGGGTGTTCCGCTTCCGAAGCAACTCATACCACCCTCGGGACCCCCGCCCTCTATTCCATCTTCACCGGAGAAGAACCATCGTACCTCAGCGGAGTCAAGTGTATCTCTACCAATCACTTACACGGCCGACCGCTCCCCTAGTAGTTCATCTTCTAACTCTCACTCTCAGGTTCGTATCAGCCCGAGGAGTGGTTCCTCGCTGTCACCTACATTTTGGAAACGTGCCTCTGGTTCCTCGACGTACAGTGTTAGTTCGACGAATACCTCTGATTCGCGAGTTCGGTCTGAGAGACTGGTACTCCTTGGTGGCATATCTTCCCCGTCGTCATTGGGATTGGTTGTCGGTAATGGGCCATCATCGAGGCCGATGTCAATGTCAATTGTTGGCTCGTCGCCAGCAGCACACATTGGAGCAGCTAAACGCCGTTCAATGCCGCCACCGCGGCCAGCACCTAATTTTGCTCCTCCTCCTGCCCCGATAGTTCAGGAGTCTGCATCGGAGCCTCCTCACGCTCTAGCACCGCAAAAGTCTTTGCGAAGTACTGTCGCGCAGCGCGCCATGCGGCTCTCTTTGAGCTCACCTAAGCCACCTCCTTCGTCTGCCCTTCCTCCTCGACCCGACGAGGCCGCACCTACTCAGGGTCATCGCCGGAGCTCGAGTGCCAGCTTGTCGGATCTTCATCTCGTTCCCGCATCGCCGTCTTGCTCAACTTCAACCCTCTCGGGTGATTCCAACCCTGTTCAACCGGCCTCTCCTCCCGCGAGAAGTTTATCCCTCAGACGACGTTTACGTATTCTCAGTGTCCCCTCCAACTCATGCTCTCCTGTTCAATCTCCTCCCCCTTTGATGCCTTCTACTCAGGTCAGTACGCTGGATCTTATTGACGACAATGATGACGGCCTTCCCACACCTCATTTTCGATCTTCCCAGCCATTCGTGCTCGGCGAGCATATAATGACTCTCCAAAACGGCTCGAGCTTCCTTCAGCTCGAAAACCCCACCACGCCGACTACCCCCAAACCTCTTCCCTATAACCTTCATCAGCCGATGTCCCCGTCGTTGAGCAAGATGAACGACTTGAGAATTCCATCGCTCGAGCCAGATCGCGACTTTGTAGCCCTTTCTCCCCCACCCCGTCGGAGGGACTCTAAGCCTCATATAGCCACGGCGGCACGATCCGAAACAGCTGAAACGCAGAGTTCTGGGTCTGTAGAACGAGAGAGCAATTTGGCACTCTCTCGACACGGATCAATGGTTTCACTTGGCTTCGTGACGACGTGATGGATTGTAATACTTGGCGGCTAAATTCTTGCACCCTGGGCACCCTTTTGTCCGTTTTACATGACGTGTTTTGCCTACTATACACAGATATTATTAAGTGGGACGCATGAAACTGTAGTACGATACATCATGCAAAGCTATTCTCTACGTCTGCGCTATCTTCACCCTGCTCCAAGTTTGCAAACTGCGGGTGGTCCATGAGCGACAAGATCCGTAAGAAGTGAAATACAAACTCACTGTCAAGAATGCAGCTGGTCGATGTTCCTCCGCCCAGAAGAGAAGTGGTGTGTCCAGCGTCATGCTGTACGGCAAGTTGGGTGACCACAACTGAGTGAGGCCAATACCATAGTTCCAGACCTTGCCTTCGGGCACGAGGGTCATACCAAAGATACGATCTGATAACAAAAGTTGGACGCGCTCGGACATGTTGGGGTTGAAGCCAGGCGGATTGGCCGAGTTGTCCATATTTTTACGGCCCCACTCGAATCCACCAACAGTCAACGAATGAGCAGACAAGGATACGGATCCAGGAGTAAACGAGGCCGCGATACAAATCGTCGATGATCCAAATTCCGGGTGATCTGCCATAAGCTTTGCTTGCGTGGTCACATCCGTAGGTGATAAGTGGTTCAACTCGAGTGCTTGAGTCTTTATCCATCCCAAGGGCTCAAGATCCTTCAGCAAGAAGTCATCTTTGGGAAGCTGAGCTGGCAGCTCGACGTTGTGGTTGCTACCGCGTTGAGGTACCCAAGCTATTGCCTTGATCTCTTTGACCTGCTTGTTGTCTGGTGGGGAGACGCCATACATAAGAGCCGCAACCTGGGTTCGCAAGTCTGCAGCCGTGATGAACGCGCGCAGAACATTCTTCGGCAGCACATATGTATACGAAGCGGCATCGTCTTTCACGTCATCGTTGGACACATAGATATGCTGGAGACGCAGCGGCAGGTGGGTTGCAGAAATGGCACGGACACGCCAGTCAGATTTACTGCTGAATACCTGCTGCTCATAGCTCGTCGCTGCAACAGCACCAAGCCATTTAGCGCTGGATGCGCGAGACTATGACGGTTTACTCACTTGTAACCGTTTGGATGGTGTCACCATGAATATTAGTTGTCTGGCTAACGTTGAAATGAGGAGAACATTCGACAAGGATTTTGATAGTGACTTACGTTTGGACAGCCGTGACCTGTCCCTGCGCCTCAGTGCCCTTCTCTAACTCCGCCATTTGTTGACGTTGCACAGAGGGAGCAACAATCTCTTGCCCAAGGATAATGTCGCGGACCTCGCTGGCTGTTAGCGATGCAATGTTGACACTGTTACGTTTTCCAAAGTCCTTTGATCAGAAGGGTAAGACATCACAGAAAGCTAACAGTGGGTGATGATGCTACTCACAGCCAGGATGAGGTCCTTCATGGCAACCTCAACCTTGATCCATTCGTCATCTGTCAATGTTGGCCACACGAAATGGGGTTCTGTAATCGTGGACTTGTCAGGCCGAAGAATAATCTTCGCCTTTTCGTTGTTGACATGCAGTCCACGTAAGAGGAGGATGAGACGAGAGAAAGCGGTATAGCTAGAGACAGATTTCAACCAATCATCTGTTGGAGATATAAGATCACTGTCACCAATATAAAACAGGACTTACCATATAGACTAAAGAGCACCATTTGCGGTTGTGTAGCGCGCTGCACAGGGCTTGTCAGCTCGGAGGTTTGCATAAACGATGCAAAAAACTCACCAGAATCAAATCACCAAACTTTTCCATCTTCATGCATGCTTGGAACGGAAGCTGCAGCTCGCTACCCTTGATAACAATATTTGGGAAGTCCAACAAGTGCACCTCGAGAGGATCTGAGCAACGAGGTAAGCGGATTTCACAGACCATATGTAACAATTACCCAGCATTCCCTTGCGAGTAACAATCACTTGCTTGGGCTGCTCCTCAACAGGCAGAGAGCGAACCAAAGCAGCCACTTCTTCAGCCGTCTTCCATTTCGCAAGCTGACCTAAACGCTTCTGACCGGCCCAGACACTGGTGTGGATGATTTTCAAGAAAAGCTGCCCGGACCGCGGATTGAAGATAAAGATGGCCCCATCTCGAGACAAAAGTAAGTTATCATTGGACCAAAAATGTGGGCTGACTGCTTACTAATGGGTTTGGTGGTCAAATTACCCTCGAAGGTCTTGTGAATCGTGACACGGTAGACATTTGTGTCATCAACGAACCCTGTATCATATGTAAGCTGCGACTGACCCGCCAAATCCTATGTGCGTACAAATGATCTGGTTTGAGAACAGTTCCGAGTAGTTTTGACTGTTCAAATACGGTTCCGTTGGTTCCGAAGAGTATAACTGGAGACCTTTGCGTATGCGCTCGCGCAAGACATGGCAAGCGGGATTTGCTTTCATAATCTTGGCCATAGCTTGCTGAATGAGAGGTTTCATGCCTGGGAACCAATTGCCGTACGCCGACCACAAATTGTACGCCAAGTCCATGCCAATCATGACACCAGTAGGAGATGGATAGATGCTCATAGAGTCGGATACCTAATCAGTACATGAGATCCAAGCCCATCCACACAATCATGACCACTCACGTAGTCCAAGAACTTTGCGCGCGTATACCGCTCGATGTCATGCGAATCAAAGTCACCCCATCGAAGCTGCACGTCGATCCAATACTTGTTACTTGTAGTGCCATCCAAAACATCTTTGTTCTGTACCAGGAAGTGAGCCTTTACGTCGCCTTTCGAGTAGGAAAACTCACGTCGGTCACAAGAGAAGGGCGCGTAATGTTCCACTTGTACGCAGAGAACAATAGGATATCGGCACATGACGAGTTCATCTTGTAACTCTTACGAGGATGAATCGTCTCTTTCTGGACTGTCTCGATCTGCAACGGTTCGAGCTCCTGATCAAATACCTGACACAAGTCCATTACTACACTCTCATGAACTAGATAATACCATTCAACTGAAGCCAGTAGATAGAATGAATATCAACATACTTTTCTGCCACAAATGAGCACGGAAGATTTGGATTAAACTGATCTTAAGTGTGGGAATCTTGCCATGCATGAAGATGCCAGTCAAGTCAAGCTGGACCTGGAAACCAACGTAAACGTTGGCACGGTTGATTGTTGGACTCCACCAAAGAGTGAATCGACGATTTGGAATTTGGTTCAGACCAGATCGCTGGGCATTTGTGAGTTTCTTGTAGCGCATAGATTCCTCAAAGCCAGACGCTTTCTCCCAGAAAAGACCCTCCCAAGTGGGGAAGTAAGTGCCCTTAAACAGTGTGTGCTCGAGAATTCCTTCGACGCCACCAAGAGCAGCTATAACGTCGACACGGTAATTGTTGAGCTGCCAGAGCTTTCCGTCATGCCTCTGCGAAGTCCACCAGAAGGGATTGCTGCAAACAGTTAGTCGAGTGCGAGTGACAGAGAGGGGATGACACACTGTTTCAGTAGTTGATATTGCTTCCAGTCAGTACGCACACGCCAACCACGGTCATAGGCCAAACTTAATGAGAGCCATCAATATGAAATGGTGGACTGTTTTTACATGACTTACGTATGCCGATCTTTCTGAAACAACGTGTTGATGCGAGGAATGCCTCTGTCCCAGCTATCTTCGAGATCCTCCAGAGTCAAACGACGGTTCTGCGCATTTGCCTCTTTTCGTTTCATGGAGTACTCCGACCAAACGCGCGCAGAATCCAGGAACTCGGCTTCCCATGGCTGGAGGTAGCGATACAGGTTGGGAATAAGTTGGTCTTCTTCGTGAGACATACCGGCACGGAAGTGCGTGACCCCGACATCAGTCTGCTTTGACCAACGAAGATCACTTTGAGGAATTAAAACGTGACCCATAGACAACATCCCGAGGCCGCCGAGTTCCTTGGGTGTGTAGAACACAACTGGGGGGAAACGTGAGGGCATTTTGCTGTTCAGGCCAATTTTAACCCGCGTTTGAATCTTGTTCTCCGCCTTGACCAATGCGTCTAGTAGTTCATTCGTGTGAATGACCGCTTCTCGATAATAAGTCATGAGGCCGATCAGGGCAGTGTTCCACTTGTTAACAATCTTGGAAAACGTTGTAGAGCCCGAACTCATTAGTACTTGTCGGATGCGATTGTTGAACTGCTGGACACCTGCAAGAAAACCAGTCTCAGTTTCTCGATGGAACAACTACGGCACAACACACCTTCATCGGACACGCGAAGGAAGGCCTGCGCGGTGCGTTCCTTTGTCTGCTCGTTTGTGAGGTTCCAAACCGCATCCTTCAACGAGAATTGTTCTCCACCCATGGTCCTGATCTTCGGTAATATGCGGACCTCAAACCCACACATGGAGAACAAAAGTTGAGGATTATTCTGAGAGTAAACGCTGACAAATGTGTCTTCCCACTCGATGGTCGTCAGAGACCTGGGTAGACTCTGCTTCACATTCCAGAAGACAGCCCTGCCGAGATTGACGTCATGCTTAATGAGCCTCATTCGACAATCACGAGGCCAACAGCGTTTATTGTTATAACCAATGACGTTGTTGTTCGTCGGGTCTGGGTTGGCACTCAAGTAACGCTGAATGAGGTCCCGCGCCTCATCGGCCGTGAAGCGGAAGAGGATGTGCAGTCTGTCGACGTAGCGGGAGTATAGCCGAATCGGATGTCGAGTTTCAGTAGCAGAATCGCGGTACTGCAAGAAGTTGTTTGGCATCGGAGGCGGACCAGCCATTTCGCTCGCTCTCTGGAGTCCGAGGATTAAAAGATCGAGCACGAGGCCGTAGTACTGGAAAACAAAGGCAGAGAATTGGAGACCACGAATGAGACCGTATGCATTGGTATGTGCCATATCCTTATATGTCAACACTAGATGAAAGACATTAGGATTAACCTCTACAACATGACATCGAACGCACCAGTGTTGTTCTTCGCGGTTATGTAATCTGCCAAGTTATGATCCAGGATGAGGCGAAGTAGTCGGTTGAGAAGCGTCAAGTCGATCTTCTCGTACACCTTGGAAAATACTGTCTCCATCATGACATTGCACTCGCCTTCACCAGTCTCCCATATTTCAGTTAGGTTGTTAATCCCTTGACACCATTTATACACGAGGAGGGGAGGTGGCTCAGTATCAGCAGGCTTAATCCAGGCGGGGAATAATCCTCTCTTGTCCGCTTCGAAGAACAAGAATTGATCGAGATACTGTACCAACAATCCATCACCAACCAGACACAAATCAGGGGCACACTTACAGCATCAGTTATCTTTTCTACGGGTTCGATGTCGTAGCAGGGAATCAACTTGTCATAGGTGTCGAAGAACTCGATACCCGCCTCTTTGAAGGCACGTTGCGTAAGAAGTAGACGCTTGATGCGCGACAAGCCTGGTACCACATAAGATACTCTATCACCTAGATTAGTAAAACGCAACTCACATTCATGAGGGTTATCATATGCTTGTTCAATGAGTGCGAGCTCCTCACGTTGCGACTGATTGAGCCGCCCTTTAACCGAATAAGCCTCTTTCAACTTCTCAAGAGCTAAGACCAAAAGTTTAGTATCATGTTTATACGACAGGGGCCTGTATTCGTGACGTGAGAGACAACTTTAACTTCATTAGGACTGACTGACGGGAAAGGAATAGGGGCAAACTTGCGACTTTCCAGCCAATGAACAGTCGCGGTGTAGATGGCAACAGCCTCTTCGGCGCCGATGTAAGGGCCATCTTTGAGATAACCGTGCTGTCGTTCCTGTTCGGCCTTGAGGTAGAGACCTAACTCATCGTCAGAATCACATGGTATGAAACAGTGCACTCCTTACGGGTGAGCCGACCCAAATTCTTCTTCACAACTGCCTTATCGACCGTGGCACCACGCCGGATACGTTCACGGTTGTAATGAGCAACGCTGGAAGAAGCCGCACGCTTATGAAGCTAGTTTACCACCTTGAAAACAAGACTTACGAGCACCACCAATCAGCTTTACTCTTAATATACCGCAGGATGATATTTTCAATAGCGGTTGGCATTCCCGGGACTTTCCAAGGAATGTTTGCCTTCCAACATCGCCAAGCCTCAGACAAGTGCTGCAGAATTGTTTTGGCCTTGTTCTGTTTGATGGACTCCGGCATCATGTCCAAGATGTCATGCATGACAGCCGCACGAAGCTCAAGGTCATAATGCGACTCCACACGTTGTTTCGTTACGGTCTTCGCGATACCTTTGCTATTACGGCCCTCAAACTGACGAGCAAGAAGGTTCCCAAGCCAGCGTTCCAGAAGGGGGACAATGCCACGCATGAAGAAGAGCCACACTCGCCAGCCAGGTGCCCAGAAACCACATCCAGGCCCTTTGCCGACAGGACCTGTGTTGAAGCGATAGTAGATTAAGTGTTTCAGGTCCTTGGTCATGCGTACTTGTCTCATCAACTAAGACGACATGCCGGTTAACGAAGAAATGACGACATCATGAAAACTAACTAACCTTGTACTTGTAGCGGTACATGCCAGTGAGGGCCCCAATATGAGCGAAGATATATTGCAAGGCATCAGCAAGTTGAAAAGCATCAACGTTGCCGAGCCGAAACTGGACGTGTGCATCAACAACAAGCTTGGTGAGCCGCAGAATTTCACGACACAAGTGGAAAGCGTTCCCAAAGCGAGACTTCTTGCGCTCTTTAGTTGTGAGCGTCTTGACAGGCTTCAAATTCATATTATAGTCGAGGTGAAGATAATTTAGATTCTATAATACAACCATTAAAGAACGTTACGTTGTGCATCGAGAACTTGGTTACCTTGCGATGAATCAATAGATTCAGCATGTTGTAACCTTGTCTACAAACTTGCAAGCCAGCTTCAACCCAATCAAGCCTTGTCGTTTGGAAGAACTTCGTTGCTTTCAGTTGTCGGAACAGGTTCTTTTTCGTCATAGCCTTCTCCGGACGGCTTTTGAGTTCGTTTAAGACATAGCATTTGAGTAATTTCTGATATGACACGCGAACTTTTACGGGTTGGTTGGGAGGACAGTGCTCGAGGTACCAATTCTTCACCAAAGGGATGTCTTGTGCACGTCTCATCCGACCAGATCGGCGGTTATACGGATCGGGAGCCCACCATAGAGCAATGGCATCTGCTGTGAGATCATTCTCCAAAGGCTTTCCCTCCAAAAATGGAGGCACCTCTTCAGGAAGCTCAAAGTCGTCTTCATCAGCACCATTGGGACCAAATATTTTGTCCTCATGGGGAATAAGAGGAACATTCTTGGGAGTTGCCCCTCGGAGGGAGATGGGGTTGATGAGAGGATCAAAATAGAATGCGGGCAGGTCAGGGTCGTCCGTCCGAATATAGACGTTTTTGGGTACGTGGTAAGGGGACAGGTGAACCGACCGAGGCAAAGAATTATAAAGATGAGGAAACGCGACTTTGTATTCGGTGCGGATTTGGTTCCGGATGATCACCTTCCCGATGTCATTGAACTCATTCCAATCCTCGTCAAACGCATCCATATCGCGATAAAGCGGCTCGAATTTCGGGCCTCCCGGAATGGCCATGTTGAGCGCCTTGGCTGTGAAGAAGGACTTCTTGTCAAACAGATAGCTTGCGTTACTATCCGGACGGTCCGACAACAAAGTACGTCCAAGACGATAAAGGTTCGCCATAACTGGGAGAGTGAGCGACCAATAGCGATATGAGGAACCGTTGATGGCGGGGGTATCGACAAGTGGTTTTGGATCATAAAACCAATCGATGATTGGAGCGTCCTCGTCAGAATCCAGCTCCAGTTGGATTGCCTCCAAAGGCTCGACATCCAAAACATTGTCACCATAGTCGAGGGGCGGTTCCTCATCATCAAAGGGAGGGAAGCGCATACGCTTGAAATGCCTACGATCGCGTTTTTCGCGACGCATCGCAAGCCACATAGTGCTCCATTGGGCATGGTAAACAGGCTCGATAACACGAGGAATTTCGTTCACAAAAGTGATAGCGCCAGTTATGTGATAGAGGACGGGGACTTCGCGAACTTGCTCCCAAGGGTAGGGAATATTTTCCAAAAGTTTCATGACAGCGTGAGGCACGTACTTGAGCGCACCAAGATGGACGCGTTTGTCATTGCGAAACTTCCTGTTGCTCATGTCTCCGTGATCCTTGATGATTTTCCGGACATGCTCGGGAGGCAGGTCCTACAGTACATGTTAGCAATAAGAGCGACAACAGACCAAAGTGCACACACCTGCTTGCCCATATCAACGTAGCCTCCCTTACGTTTTTCACCGTAGCGTTTCTTTTGCATCGAAACCCACTTTTGCGATTTCTGCGCAAGCATTTCGGGCGGAATGCGGGAAGATACTTGCTGAGTGAAGCCTGGGGGTGGGGGCGGCATGCCTGGGGGTGGTGGAACAAACGCAGCACTCATCGTCGATGCTGAGGGCGATGGCAAGTAGAAAGAGGCATTAGCTGACTAAGTCCATGTGTGTAGCCAGTTTCAAACTCCGATCTAACTACTACCATCCTACCAACTTGTCAGGTCTACTTTGTACACATACGCACGGCGAGATGTGGCCAAGCATCCAATACTATTGTCCTTGCATGTCTGGATCAAACTTGCAGATTCCACCGCCACCGATCTTAGCTTCGTCCTCGGCAAGCTTTCACCCACTGCACAACCTCTATTTTTGCGAAGAATGTGACGCCGTCCGATGTAATCGATGTGTCTCTGTTGAAGTCAGTGGCTATTACTGCCCAAATTGCTTGTTTGAAGTTCCCAGTGCAAGCGTACGGGCCGAAAAGAATCGGTGAGTTACATCCGATGAGCATGGAAGCCTAATTTCATTGTCCATAGATGCGCGCGCAATTGTTTCTCTTGCCCCGTGTGTCGCTCTACTCTATCTGTAGTAGCATCCGACCCCCCAGACGATGGTGATGGCCGACCTTCGACGTCGCTCAGCAATGCCGGAGAAGCCCCGTACTTTTTGTATTGTGGTTATTGTCGCTGGGACTCGGCCGAGGTCGGAATCACGTTTGAGAAACCTACAGGGCTAGCTGGTCAGGAACACTGGTGTATTTTTAATTTTTTCTTTTGCTCATATAATATGTTTAGCGCAGTTACAAAAGTTTGAAGATTCCGCCCCGGAATCACTGGAGTTTGAACGTTTGAAAGAGCACTTCGAGCCTTTTCTGCGCACATCTTCCCTTTCATCTTCGCACTTGCCGACAGTATCGTCTCATCACCTACACACATCCTCTGCCACAGCTGCTGCCTCTGCTGCTCTTGCGCGCGACATTCCCGGAGTTAGCAAGTATAACCCGTTTAGCCGCAATCGCGCCGGTCGAGATAGAACGCCGAACAAAGATGAGATGCCCGAGTACAAGAGCAGGGTGGAAACCGCCATTTTCAGTCAACTGGGTGGCGATGGAGACGATGCCGATGTCGAATTGCTCAGACACATGGAAACTATCGATGAGGTGGCCAAGCTCGAACAGCGGTGGGGAAACAGCTGGACGACGCCACCACGCTCGAGGTACTGTCAATGAGTTTGCGCAACGTAATTACTCAATCTTGTTTAAGTGACCTACGACCGCATCGGATCCCCCTGCACTCGAAGGTCTCGAAACGATGCCCAGCGTGTAGACATATATTAATCAAACCGGAACAAAAGGCACAGTCTGTGCGTTACAAGATCAAGCTTGTGGCAGCCAACTACTTGCCCGCTATTTCTGTTGGCTTTCCCCAAGCACAAGCAACCAAACGAACGGCGAGTAAGGTTTTAAACCCCGGTACTGATGCCAAGAGTGGCTTTATGCATGCCGGAACTAGTAATCCTTTTCAACTTGCACTGACCAACCCACTTTACGATCCGATCCAAGTGCGATTATCCCCCCAAAGAGTTGCGGACGGACGGACATACCAGGTGTCGCTGCCAACTACGCCGTTTTCTGTTGCGGCCTTTGCAGAGGCATGGGAGTACGACGATGACGAAGACATGTTTGGAGTAGAGGATGATGAGCTTGGAATCGGAACTGGAGATACTGGAAGAGGGGCCAGGGATAAAGAGCCGCGCGGTCGCCTTAAGAGTATTGGCATACTAGAAAGGAGGGCAAACGTGACCATCGTGGGGGGCGAGGTAAATATTAAGCCGGGTTTCAACGGCAACATCAAAGTTTGTACCTTCTTTCACGAACGGCATTGAGGGACTGATGCAACACATAGTTCAACATGATGGTGTCATACACATACCGATCCGATGACCCTTTGCCCTCCGAGGATGGCGCAGGCACACCATCCAGGACAGCAAAGGCTCCTGAAGTCAAAACATTTTCCTTTTATACTGTTGTCGACCTTGGACCCGGTGTGCTGTCCAAAGACGGCAAAATAGATGCAGATTAGTATCTGACGTGCCGCAGTTGTAATTATTATGTGAGTACTGGACGTAGCCCGACGAATGCATACTCTAAACCTTATACTCGAGCAGTCAAGGTCAAGTGCTGAAGTTGTTGATAGTGTGAATTTTCCTATTGATTCATTGTTACTTAGACCCAAAACTTATCAATAATCACTCATAGAAGGTGCTAAAAGGCTGGTCAAAGAAACTGGGCTGGTGAGAAGTTGGCAAGAAATGGTAACAAATTAGACAGTGCTACATAATCATAATGTGAGAGCTTAGATCTTTTATCATACTAGATTCTGAAGGACTAAGCATGAATTTAGCTAAAAATAAGGGATAAAGAAATGTGATCAGCTAAAGGTTACTACAAGGCAAAGAACTAAGGATATAGCACTGTAGAGTCAAGAGTTTTGTCCAATAGATAGTTAATGAGGGATTCCCCAGATAAAGGTGAAGGGGACTTCTTTGAGTAGAGATAGATGATAATAATTTAAAAATGAATACTCACTTATGTAAGTGTAGAGCAAAGATATAAAAAGATGAAATTACTGAGTAAATCTGAGCTGAGAAACAGTGCATCTGTGAGGCAACATTATACACATAAAAGAAAAGACAAATATGTAAAAATAATATTAAGGAATTTCATAAAATCTCAAGGAATAAAGAGTGACAAAGACAAAACAAATGCTAATGCTAATTGTATCAGGATCAAACCCACAAGCAATAAGACAATGCTTAAAGGAAAGCCTAATGCAACTTGACTCAAGGACAGAGAACAAGAAGGATAAGAATACCAAGTATGTATGAGGACTACTTTACAGGACAAGTGCTACTTATATATGATACCTAGCCCTAAGCCCTGAATCTAGATGAGTCCTGTATCCTGGTGTGACAACAGATATTAAATAATGGATCAGAATGGAATTGTGAATATGATATGATAAATAATGGAGGAAATCTAAGGTAATCAGGTGAGAATTAAGAAAAGGGGTTTTTGATAGGGGTTTTGAAGACATGATTATCATTAAGGGAAATCACAGTTCTGACAAATTGAGTGATAATTCAGCTAATCAATGGTGAAGGAGAAGTGAAAGTAATCAAGACATCAATGAATAAAAGAGTTAGACAATGAGGTTTAGTTCAAGTAAAAGAAAATAAGAGCAAGAAAAAATAAATGGTTAATATAAGCAATTTTAGCATATATAGAGCTTTTCAATATCTTTTTCCATTAGTAGCAGCTGCTTCTTAAAACTTCAAGTGCATCACAAATATTTTCAATATCTCCTTTATGATTCCAGATATGGAGGGTGCATTTCTTGAAGTTATAATGGATTTTATGGTTTACTGTTGTAGGTGACTCAAACTGGTAATACTGATTTTCTTTTGGCTGGTGATGATATATCTCAAAAATTCACATACATAAATCTTGTTACTATCATAAACTGCTATAATAATGATGCATGTTCTAAGCACTCAACAAATAACTGGATTTTCTACAGTGATATAACCTAGTGGGATGTTGTGTATGATCACTGCATCTGAATCAAGTATGTTCCTATGACATCAGCTCCAGTTAACACATATGCAATATTGTTCTAGTGGACTATTCATGGATCTGTAAGATATGTGTGAGTGTGTCTTAATCTGTTAATTTTTGTGATGCTTGGGCCTGCTAGTTCCACATTGGTAAGCATGGCCACACATCAGAACTCATATTACTCTTTTTCACTGGGTTGGTTACATACCAGAAGAAAAATACATCATGGGGGCCTGGCCAACAGTGATACTGGTCTAACCATTTTGGAAGAGAGATGTGGCCCCCAGCCACACCGGTGGCACTGCCTTGCAGGCTTGCTGTCCATGCCAAGTTATGGTAACCAACCCGGATACCATCCGAACCGCGATGCGGGACAGCCCTGGTGTTGTGCTCATGGACTATCAACTCACAGTGACTCTACAGTAACTCGGATCAAAATTTCTGTGTTTATCTGAACATGGGCATCGATATCCGGGTCCGTTGCATGGAAAGCAATCGACACAGCACGTTACACCGCTTGGTTTGGATTAGTTGGCCGCCATCAACATGATGCTGCGCGTACGTTCCGGGCGGGCACCGCCTGGTTCGCTAGTTCCTGGTCATATACGGCATCGGAACTGTATTTACAAGGGCTGCCGGTTCATCAAGATGCTACAGACTTACGGAGGTGCTGTGGGCTGTACCTCATATATACTTCAGGTCTCGCCATAAGGTATCTCCCGCTCGAACCCGCTAACTGCTCCTACTTTACCCGTTCCACTATGGAAGCGTCCACCGATTTAGAACTTCCAGATTATTCAACATCTACCCCACCCGATTACTCCTCGACCCCATTACCCGGGGAACAATGCATCCAAAGAACACCAAGGCAGACATACCGCGAAAACTGTGCCTTCACATACGAAGAACACGGCATGTCTCTCACCTTACGAGGCTGTCGGGAGGAGGCTGGTGTGCCCACCTTTGGGCTATGCAGTGCTGTGTATGGTGAGTTTGCGCCTGTACATCGAAAAAAAGTCGTGTCTGTGGTGGCCAAGGTTTGTGTCACGTCCTCCCTCTCTATCGTTGTCTTGATCTTGTATGCAGTTAGAAGCACAAATTCGAGTAAAAACGAGGACGGGCATGTTTTCGCATACTCTCTTCTCCAAAGAGTGCCTATTGTGGCAGAGAGGCGGTTCGACTGGCAACGTGTGTCCTAGCTTGTTGCCACTCTCGTTATCCTTCCCTGCGGTATACTTGGACAAAAATCATGGTCGCCTGCGTCGTCTTCCACCTAGCATGTCTATTACGAACCCATGCCGAGCGGCTATTGTGCACTCGCTGAGTATTGTAGTTCAAACAATCACATGCCCAGTCTTTCTTATAACCAGGTCAGTGATACGCATGTATATCGAGTTGGGCTCACCCCAAACCATGCAGAAATGTGCGTCTGTCCGCGTACTTGTGCTATAGCCCCCGAGTCCGTCCGCCCAGACCGTCACCCCCCTCTTTCTCTTCTATGAAAATCTGCCCAGAAGAATGGCAAGAGGAAATTTGGGGGATGACCGAGGTGTCCCCAGTCGAGGGCAAAACGTCACTTGTTGCCGAGTGCCACGTGAGTCATGTAGTGTAAAGCCCCCTCACGTAGCTGACTTCTTCCCGCAAGCTCTTCATGCCTTCAGTTCGAGTATTCTCGTCGTCCGAGACTGTCCCTTTCCACGTATCACTTTGCTCTTCAGCGTCATTTCTGGGGACTATCGCCGGGGATGTGACACAAAGCCACATTTGCTTCGAGAGACCCATTCAAGTATTTCTTCTCCGGCAGACGACCGTGTTGGTTGGACCCCGTTGGAAAAACATTAGGGAAGAAGTTCTTGGTATAGGCAGGGTTTTTCCCAACCCCTTGATAACTATCCAACCCCTCTCGAACGACACGGTAACCCTGAGCTGGGACGGTGAGATACATTGCGAGCAGCCGCTCGAATACTCTAGTTTTACCACTTCTGTGATCGAAGTCAAAGTGAGTCTCATCTACGCACTTTGGAATGTTTGGAGCTTGACTAACTTGCATCTCAGGATTTCTTGGTGCTTTCGTTGCTTGCTTCTCCTGGGCCTCTGAAATCCATTCCTCCGCAACGTTATCAGGCTTTTCCTATTCGTCTGGTCACACACTCTTGGATTGACAGGTCTTGAATATACCGCTGCACCACTTATTTAAGAGACTAAATTAAATTGCAAGTTTTCGTTCAGTATTCTAAGTTTACGTAGTGAGAAATGTTATATGCTAATAATATTTAGGGAACTGTGTCATCCAATATTGTGTAGATGGTTTCCTTAGCTGTGTAGATTATGCCAACTTTGAGCAAGACGCACTTGAGGTTGACTCTCAAGGTTGGCAGGCGAAATGTCAGGGAAAGATCGCGGGTCTAATAGTAACTAATAGCCCCGCCGTTAGTAGGTTTGAGCCTCCGGGCTGTACATAGTGACTAAACCGCCTAGTGATCATCCCAACACTCCGACTCCATGACTATCTCAGAGAGAGTATACTCCCTCATCCATTCGGGCAAGACGCTGACTGCTGCGTTCGCAACGGCTACCGAATCGGATCACGATCATGATGTGTCCCCAGGGCGTCTAGCCAAGACTCTTTATCACAGGCATCCCAACAACAACCACAGCTTTTCTGATCATATAGGGGGGCTTTTCCAGGACACAGGCAAGCAGGTTGTTGAACGAATTCAGGCGATCGAGCCGACTCAACAGGACCTCGACCTGGCCGCTCAGTGCGGCAATTTCGGTTCGCGACCTAGCGATTTGTTCCTGAAGGTGAGCGCAGCATCGTATTGTTTGTCCTGGAAGCTCTAGATGCGAAGTATTTAGATATACGTAGACGTTCTGGCTACACTTGATAGCGATCCTTGGGCTGGTAACGTATCTCCACCTCTCTTGGGCTCTAGAGGAGTCGTGAACTTGTCCATAATATCCTTGTAAGGTTCCCCAAGGTGGCATGCGGTACGACGGCTGAGTTGTTGTTTTCAGGATACCGGACATCATGCAACACTATTACGATTGCATTGTCAACGCAGAGCATGAAGTATTTCTCGCTACAAACTATTGGGAGGCGTCCAAGGCGTCCAAGTTCGTCTGCGATGCCTTTAAAGAATTATCGAGACGGGCGGAGAAGCGGGGAAAGAGAGTGGTCGTGAAGATGATATACGATCGCGCAAATTTGAAGATGCTCATGGAGAGCCACGTTCTTGTCGAAGAGGAGGAATGGCTAAGCGATGAAGTCAGACTGCCGAAGAGGAGTGAGATGCCATGGCTCGATTTCGAGCTCGTGAATTTCCATCAGTGAGTGACATCTCAAATCAGAGGCATTGACCATATGATTCAATACAATCGCCTAAGGCCCCTGCTAGGAACTTTCCATTGTAAATTCATGATCGTCGACCGGAAGGTAGCCCTAGTAAACTCGAATAACATCCAAGACCGTGCCAATATGGAGATGATGGTACACCTTGAAGGTCCTATCGTGGATGCATTTTACGACATGGCCCTCATTAGTTGGTCTAGGCCGATGCACCCGAGGCTGCCTTTGCTGACCCGACCATTCGAAAGACCCGAGGGTGGCTACAAGTTTGGGATAGACAATGAGTATGCATCGGTGAATCTCCTCGACGGAAAGAAAGGGGCAGAACTTTACCACAAGTTAACAAATGACGAGATCCCCCCCGAAGCAATATCAGATGGCAAAATCTTCATCTCAGGAAGATATCAGACAATTACTGAACATCTCAGTTGGTCTCTGTCCGTATTCGCACGACTTGAGGGTTGATGTCGTCAATTATAGATGCGGATAACCAACCAAACACATATGGAACCATCGAATACGCACTGCCCGAATCACCTGATGATGAATACCTGCCTCACATTTTCCACGCGCCACACGAAGAGTGCCCCATGGTTCTCTTGAACCGTGCACCATACGGAAAATTAGGCAATCCAAACAGCGCGATCCTCAATGCTCAAGACGCCGCGTGGCTTGCGGGCCTGAAATACGCGAAGAAGAATGTGTTTATACAGTCACCCACCTTTAACGCGACACCCGTGGTAGAAGGCGTCTTGAATGCAGTGCGTCGTGGAATTGAGTGCACGTTATACATAGATGTTGGATACAATGATGGAGGAGAAGTATTACCTGGACAAGGCGGGATCAACGAGGAAGTCTCGAAACGGATGTTTGCTCAGTTGAATGAGGGGGAGAAGAAAAGCCTTAGATTTTATTGGTATACTGGTGAGCTCCGCCGCTGTCAGGAGTGGTATAGGTACCGAACTGTAATAATTCTTCCACAGGAAAAGATCAGATCAAGCCGATCAATGCGTCTGCACAGAAACGAAATTGTCACGTACGTACTTGGTCGACACTGCTTGTGTTACCTGACTGGAACATGTGGTCAAGGTGAAATTAATGATCATTGATGACGCTGTGGGCATCGCCGGGAACGGAAACCAGGGTGAGCTTCGTTGATGATGTGTCGCTCCGTTGGACGGGTTTGATGCAGACACGCGCCAGATACGCAGTCTTGGTACCACAGCCAGGAAGTCAACGTAATGATTGATAGTCCGGCCGTGTGCAAGGACTGGCGGGACACGATCCGAAGAGTGCAGAACACGCACCTTCATGAGCTTCAGAAGGATGGGGTATACCTCGATCAAGATGGGAACCCGCTGACGGACTCAACAGGTGTCGGGAGCGGTCTGAAAGGGATCATCAAGGGTGTACAAGGGTCTATTGCTCGGGCGCAGGGTAAGGGCGGATTTTAGCCGACTGAGTGTAATAGCACTTTGATTAGTCATCGTTGTATGGTTCGTCTCGAGTTGGCCTCGGTTAGCAGCGCTTCACTTTGTAGATCCTCCCCAAGCACTGTTAGTGGTCCCCGCGAGCACCGAGACGCACAGCAGCACAAGCGAGCCGAACATTTTCATCGTCACATTTTACTGTCGTCGCCGTCGGAAGGGGGGATACGGCAGGTCTCCGTTCGGTTGCCCGGCGTGCTCATACAATCATCGGAGTGGGAAGGTAGTTTTCAGTAAGTATGGCGTCACGAACCATAAGGAACAATGTTTGTTACACGTTTACTGCCCGTCTCCCGATGCAACCCTTTGCAACTTGTCGGTACGATCTTCATGTCCGCTGCAGAATATGCTGCTCCTCCATCGCAACTCCTTTCGCTGACGTACGCTGCTACGCCGCCAATACGTGAGCTCAAGCTGGCGCTCACGCCCCGACTGCGGCCCAACAGACCACCTCGCTCGTTCATTAAACAAACAAAAAGAGGTAAGATGACCAGGATGGCTGGGCGCGGATTCCCTCCGTGGCTTTGGTGCCTCCGCCTGAGGCACAGCAGGACCGCGTAAGTAGTCTGACTGCTCACTGGCTAAGACCATTACACCAAGAGGCAATGGTATTAAATGCTTACGGTTCAGTGTCCCGGGTGGTTTGTAGGTATCTAGGTAAGCAGGCAGGCTCACAGATTGAGGCTATCACGAGCGTCAAGTTAACCGCGAGCCGCATGTTCCTTGTATAGCGGCAGAGTTTTAACGAGCGCGCTTTGGCTGAGGGTAGGCGGAGGGCGGAACGCCTACCCTCGAACGAGAACAAGGATAATACTCAAGACTAACATGTCCCAACGCGTTGCAGTTCAGCTTCCCACTTCCCACAGCATATTCTGATAGAGCCAAGATGTATGTAGGCGCCATCATGCATGTCCTCGCCCGAGTTCTTGCACACCGCTAGACTTTGTGTCATGCCCGATAGCACAGTTTCTTACGTGTTCAGTGCTGACCTAGGCCATGGTAGTGATGTCATATCACGTGGGTTCGCTATATATTTCTCCTAGACGAATGTCAACATGGATCAGACTATCATGACGAGCGAAACAAATCCTAGCGACAGTGTCGTATCGCCCGCCGAACAGCACATCCAAGAATCCCCGTCGCCCGTCGCGGGCCTGCCAACTGGAACTTCCCAACAAGGTACGTCGGACGGTGCCAATAACGTCTTCTGCTCCTGAGTCGCTGGATTATCCTCCCCAGGTGACGGAAGGAATGCACCTGTGGACCAGACCAAGAAGCCGTCCGAGGTCAGCCAAAGTGTCCCACCCGCCAACGTTGTGGAACTGGCGCCACACGGTCCGACGTTCAAGGAGCAGGTATACGGTCAGTTTTCGAATCGCATTTACATGGCCTTTTTAAAGATAATCGGGTGGGTGTAACATTAGGTTACGCCAGGGTAAGGCTACTCCGATGACGGTGCCTGTCACTACTGATGGCGTTTCCTTATATGTGGAACAAAGTTGATCCGTGGCAAAGTAAGTGGCGTCGTCGCTGTCTTGTCGGGATTGGTCTAACGGTCGCCGCCATCAGGTGCTTGGTCAGCCTGGTGTCAAGGAACAGGGGGAGCAGGTGCTTCGCGGAGAGCAGGGCATTCCCCTGCGCCGAGGCTCCCAGTCCAGCAAATAGTATGGAACCAGGTCAATGTCTTGATTCGACTGTAGCATGTGTAGTCTTGCCTCTGTAACGCCGACAGTGTCCTTTGCGGGTCCGAGCGCTTGGGGTACCATCGTAGGGCAAGCGCCTACAACGCAAATCTAAGATCCTCACGGGCGCTAATATAAATTGTCCTTAAAGGCTAAACTTTTAATCCAGTCGTCCCCATGCACTAATTACTAGTAATTATTGAATATGGAATGCCCGTGTTGAACAGCTCTTCTGTGACCAAGACATGCCCCTTGATGAAAGCGTTTTCAAACGGATGGTAAGCAGCCGCACGTATCTCTGGACTACTTCGATCCAAAGCGGATGTCGATATGACGTAAACGGGCAAAAGTTATCTGACACGAAACCAACTGAACGACCCACACCCGCGGGATCTATAATGTTGTCCATCGAAGCTCCCGACCCTCTGGTGCGCGAGAGTGCACCGCGCAATGGACGGACGACAGAATCGGCAGAACGATCACCCACAAAGGTCATCAACCCTGTCGTGTCCACCTGCGAGTATGCGTTTGCGGTGAGTCGCTATTCTGCTATTTTACAAACCTGCCCTGGACATCAGACTAGGAAACGAACATCGTTAAAATTAGCGAGGATAGGGTCAGGAAGGCTGCTGAATATGTACGTGTCTACCTCTTTACGCTTATCTAGTCGAGCTGCCGAGGAATACTCGCTACCAGGTTTCACGCAGGATGTTCGTGGCGTCGTACACACCACGGACCTGGCGGACCCATCCACTGCATATTTGTCCACCGGAACCATACTCGGCCTCGGACCCGCTCACAAAAGATTGCCTTAACTGGATTTTCCTCGTCTCCTCGCTCAATTTCAGCTTCTGGTCCGAAAGAGGGGACAGCCCGGAGCGATACGGGGTGGAGTGGCGGAGGGGCTGGGGCACGGACATGCGTGCTGTTCATACAGGGTACTGGAGTCTGGTCGCTGCACTGAATCGGGGTGGGCACGCATTCATTGCTTCATTCACACCTGTCGCTCACTTGGTCGTGCACAGCCCTAGAAGAAAACATTCCAATCACCGACCCAGCATTTTACGCCTCTGAGGTGCTCTGTCCAGACATGTTGATCGCACACGTCTTCCGTGCAGCCACCGCGTCGCAAGAACAAATGCCGCTCCTCAAGGAACGGATTGGGATCAT
Organism: Pulveroboletus cf. viridisquamosus; assembly: GCA_038090515.1. NCBI lineage: Eukaryota > Fungi > Basidiomycota > Agaricomycetes > Boletales > Boletaceae > Pulveroboletus > Pulveroboletus cf. viridisquamosus. Next base: position 7,000 of record JBBPMX010000017.1, on the reverse strand, counting down.
GAGGCAGGTCGGCTCAATCCTCTGCAAGGTATGTCGTCCGTCGGGCCCGTGATCGATTACCGTGCGAGTGACGGATGCAGAACTTTGGTGGGTCGTACGCTGGCTTCCTCGAGGCATTCCAGAGGTCCAGGCGTGATCGAGGAACGGCTCTGGAGCTCGTCCAGTCCGTCACCGACACCTTTCCTTCTTTTAGGGACGAGCGATCCCTCGGCGGACATCGGGGTACGCGCTCACCCCGCCCCTTCCTGTGTTCTCCCTCACCATGCTTGCAGTCTTCTTCTGGAAGCGTGCCCAAATTCTCGTCGCCGAAACGTGGGCCGCCTTCTTTCCCCCTGATGCCTCCGTCCCGCATCCCCTCTTCCCCAACTGTCCCGGTGCTCGCATAGACACCCTCACCATGTTCGCGGACTACCGCGTTCCCCAGATCCTCCATCATCTCGGCATCCTCATGTACCCGCCGTCACTGCAGCAAAAACTGACGAACGGCGAACACATCCCTCTGGGATCCGCTGAGGAGATCAGCTTGAGAGCAGCAAGCATTTTGAGTGTCGAGCGGTTGAGGGACGAGGTCTTGAGGTTGAGGAGCGACCTTGGGCAACCCTTAGGGGAAGAGGTCAATAGCGTGTTGATTGATTTTTATATCTGGGACCTGGCCAAAAGGATCGAGAACGGAAAAGATAGAGTAGAAGGGATCAAAACTATCGAAATCCTCCCTGCACATAGGACAAGGAGCATTTGGTACTAGAGGGCAGCTTGGTAAACATTATACCCTGCAAATAGCAAAATCTCGGGTATGAGTTCAACACCCTGTCGGAACTCTTTTTCCGCCATGCCAATGATGCCAGATTGCTAACCTTATTGTGGACAATGTCATTATAAGTGGCATCCCAATGCAAAAAAATCATATAATTTCATTAAATGGATAAAATTAATTTTATACCCAAGTATCAACCACTGAACCAAGATATATGTACTAGTCATTATTACCTTGCTGCAGTGAAAGGTATGCTATGCAGGTAAAAACAGGTTCTGAGTATATATACATGCTTTGAGTGCAAGGAAGGGATGGAGGGAGTGCAACTACTCTCAGCTCCAGTCCCAGGCAGGGCCCCACACCTGCACAGGGTCACAAGTAACAAGGGGAGGCCAGAATGCCTAACAGTATGGATGTAACAGTTGAAGACTAGGCCCGCATAGTGGGTGCAAAGGACGAGAAAGGTGTGAGGACGAGTACCTCTCGGTACAGAACCACACAAACCCACCCACAAATATACACATCAACAGCCCCGTGTAGTACCATGGCAATTCCCAGAGAATTCCGGAGCGACGGTTACTTGCTATGAGTAGAATACGTTCAGATGGTCTAGTTCACCTTGGCGTGGGCTCGAGTGTGACAGTCCTTCAGTTCCTCCCTGTTTTCTGTTTCTTCGGCCGAACGTCCAGATACGTGAAATTCCTCCTTTCCGGTGCCACCCAATCCATCCCAACCGCTTCAAAAACGTCCTCTTCTCGTTCACTGGCGATCAATTCCCAATATCCGCCGTGCTGCTCGACACTCCTTTGTTTGTCGATCATATCAATGGAAGTCGTCGTAGTCACGCCCCGCCATCTCCATAGCCCATATTCATTGAGGCGAAGACCAAGTCGCGATGCGGCCTTTCGAATAACGATATTGAATTGAAGGTCACCTGTTAACGCTATCGAAGCTGTACCAGCACATTGACGTGGGACGTAGCTAATAGTGCAATCAAATCACTCGCACAAGACCTTGGTGGATCAAACTCACTATATCCTGGCACTAAAAAATTGGCCTTGACGCTTTTGCACTCCGCAAATTCTCTCTGCCCTTGTCTCCCATCCATTCCCATCCGACTCGGCAGCGGTACGCTCAGGAATTCTAATGATCCCATCCCACTTCTGAATACCAGCGGCGACAGTGGCAGCAAGGAGCCCACGGCACTCGAGTGGCGAGATGATATCTGTGGAAAGTGGCCCGACGTCTCGTAGGCGTTTGGACTTTACCTTGGCCTCAGGGTGACTCGAAAAGGGAGGGGGGATAGTGTCGTACGTGGACCGTTGTGTTATAGTAGAGTCGGTGCTCGGAGAACCTTCAGGAGGAAATATGCCGGTGGTCTGAGGATGAAGGACCATGAGAGTGAGATGCTGAGTGCTGGCTACATCACGCCGCCTGAAAGAAAGGTAAAAATTACCCCTGAGCACGACGGTATGCGACTCACAAGTCGCCGCTCAGCAAGACACTATATTTGGACGAGATGTTCTGTACCATAAAGTCCTGTTGCGAAACACAGCATAAGAGACCAACAGGGAAGAGCGACTATCATGTAGTACGTACACAAACAGCCGATGCTTGTTCATGAGTCATACGACGATCAGAGCTAATCGTGTATTGCACATTAAGTTGCTGAGTGTGGCTTAGCATCTGAAGGAACTTGGGCTCGCTGAGATCCTGAAAGGATCTACAACCTGCGTCGTAGAGCGTGTTGGCTTTTGATACTCTGTGTGTAAAGAAATGAAATACATGGAAGGACAGCAGCAGATCCATCCTACCCTATGCCACTGACATTTGACAATGAGGATACCACCTGTTCTCTACGTAGTTCGTCGAGGGTCTTCCGACGTTCGTGTTTTGCGTGTTCCGTCGGAGTGTGATCTAAATTTTTGGCTTTCCTTGACTTGGCTGGTGCGGGTGGTTCCTATAATCCGTAGGGGCATGAGGCTGTGGAATGAGGCAAGAGCCAGATCACCCACGGACATAGGGAATTCCAGAAAGGTAAGCATCTATGCGCTTCGCGATGCGCACACCTACTCCTTCCAGCTAGATGGACTTGTAAGACCAGAGCAAACCATACGGGCAAAGACAAACTTGCATGCCTGACTTGCTCGACTGACCGAACTTGCTCAGGTAGCTGACCAATGGCACTGATCGCCTTCGAGTAAGCCCGCACCTTGTAAGCGTTCGGGGACGCGGAGGCTTTCTCCTCTTCCATGCCTGAAACCCTTGTTAGCATTCTGGGTAGGTTTGACGGCAAGACTGACATCGAGATAATACTTGGATCAGCCCTTCGTTTGGCCCCGGGGAGACTGAGTAGCGTCTCAAACACCCTCGCACGGCAAGGAAGCTTTGTTTTGTGAAACGTGTCGGTACCATCCTGAATCAACCCGTCAAACTTCGCGACCGAAGCATGAAGCGTGCTTATATAATACGCGTCGCAGGGCTCGCTTGACTCGCCGCCAAGCCCTGAACGTGAACGATGACCGACACGCCACCACAGGCGTCGACGTCGTACCCGACGACGAACATGACCAGTCTCACCGACGCACAGCTCCGGCAGACAATTACCCAATTGTCCAATGCCGCAACGAGCCAGTTCCAGCCATACGCCGCACCCGGAGCGCAGACTGCTTCCAAAGGTTAGTTCATCTATAACTGTCCGTACTTGCAATCTTGACACTCCCTCGCAGCCTACCTCAAAAATGTTCACACATGGTCGACTACGACAACAACACCTAGAACCGCGACGCGCTCCCGCCACCGTGCCGCCAAAGCTGCGCCCGCGACACCTGTTCCAACGACGTACATCCCCGCGGCGTACCAGCCACCACCTCCACCATCAGCGCCTGTTCCACCCCCACCCCCACCTAACCCACCGCTGCACCCGCTCCCGTTAACCACCCAAGCGTTGCACTCCACATACCCTTCTCGTCTCCGCACAGGCACATCTCTCTTGATACAGCCTATCCTGAATGCTTCCTCTACTACTGCTCGCACATCCACTCGTCGTGGAGGTATGGTCAACTATGCCGAACCTGGGTCAGGGGATGAGTTTCCCGACGCTGGTGCTCTTGACTCGGATGACTCGGACTTCGTCGCAAGCGGAGGTACTCGAACAGCTTTACGGCAGTCCAGATCACGCATGGGCAGTGGAATGTCAGTATTCCATTCCGGGAGCGGGATATCTACCCCTCAGCCCCAACCACTGCAACTTCAATCACCACAGATTCCAAAGCCAATACAAACGGAAAGGGCGGAGCTGGAACAGAGCTATCTGGGTATGATCCCTCCATCCCGATTTATTAAACCTAAGCCTGTTGGTTCTACTGCACACGAATATCCGTGAGTCTTCTTCCGTATCATCTCTTCAATGGAAACTACGATGTGTCAATGTCCATTTTTGTGGCACACGGATCATCGATTTTAATACGATGGAATGTACAGATCCGCAGACGCTCTCGAAACCCATTCTCTGAAACGCACATCACTCGTCCCTATCCGTGTAGAGTTCGAGACTGAGACGCATAGAATTCGAGACTGTTTCGTCTGGAACCTATACGAGACACTTATCAAGCCCGAAACCTTTGCGAAGATTTTTTGCATGGACCTTGATTTGCCGATCGTGCCTTGGGCCGAGACCGTTGCCAATCAGATTAGGGCACAGCTAGAAGAGCATGAGGGAGTTGCCTCATTGGACCTGGGTGTGGACGACTATATTCATAGGCATGCAGATATGGATGGTGAGAGCATTGAAGAGGTTCCCGAGTGCAGAGTTATACTTAGTGTGAGTGGCCATGTTTTGTATCGTTCTTGCTTTATCCCGTCTCCCCACTGCGCTTGACCCTAGTCGAACGTGCGGAATGCAGGATCACTGACTAAACCCCTTTGGTGCATCACACATGCAGATTGACGTACAGATAGCTACCTACCACCTACTCGACCACATCGAGTGGGATCTTCTCTCGCCTCTAACACCAGAGGCGTTTTCTCAACAACTATGTGCTGAGCTTGGGCTGTCCGGAGAAGCGGTTCCACTCATTGCACATGCAATACATGAGGAGCTCATGAAACACAAAAAAGATGCCATTGAGTGGGGTGTTGTAGCCGGAGAACGCGAGCCAACATCCTCCACTGCAGAAGGGCCTGCAACTTCCGTGGGTAGCGGTGTTATGGTGATGAAAGACAAGACTGGTCTTGGTCTCGGAGGATGGGGACGAACTCCGAAAGATGGGAGGGGCCCGAAAACCCTGAAATGTGTGTGGAGGGAATGGTCAGAAGCCGAGGAGTTCAGGACACGATTCGAGGTTCTGAGCGCAGAGGAAGTGGAAAGGAGGGAGATTGAGAAAGAAAGGGCAAGCAGGTGGGTGTCCCTCTTCACGAAGCATGTCGGCAATTACCCGATTTGCTGAACTTGAATTATCCACAGACGTTTGCGTAGGGAGACATCAAAATTCCAGACGATACGAACGAGGCGACGGTGAAAACATTTGTTAACGCGGCATGCGCCACCATCAGCGCTCGTGTAGATTCCGAGTTCTGTGTACCTTGGCATTCACCCGAAGTATTTTATTTCGGTATTTGTTGTAACGTCATGTCGGTGCGCGTCGACTTGCGTGCCAGCTTCCCGCCCTTGACCTTATAGCTTGCTTCGCCGTTTATCACACATGCACCAATATCTAGCAGGAAATATTTGGAGGAAGAGCACGTAAGGGTTCAAACATTCATTTCCGAGCTCCAAATGGTTTCCGTTTTCAGCCACTGGCTGGATGAGATCAGGACTCAGTTGGGAGATAAGCACGAAGGGTGACTGAGGCAATGGAACAAGACAAACCATCGAACCTTAACTCTGAAACTTAGGAAGGCACATGTTGTTCCAAGGCGCGCCTAGGAATGTTGTCCAATAAATATGCTGTACAATCGCACCATTGCATTGAGTTCGAGCCAGTGGGGTTTGTTCGCATGAGAGCTGCAACGTTGCGTCCGCGCGTGGTGGAAGATTGATTATCGGGTGCGCATGTACGGTTAAACGGATGTCCTGTTCCATGCTCAGGGTGGCGAAATGACAAAAGGCTCTTCCATTCATCCCAACAGCGGCCCTATTGAACGCGTGTGATAGGTAATGTATTTTGTTGGTCGCATACCCTACCGTTGGCGTGCTGTTCACCGAAGGACAAGGGAGGTGGATGCCACACGACAGTGTATCGGCCCTTCCGGCCCGCGGCGTAAGAACGACAGAGCAAGATAGGCAGATACGCCACGGTGCGCGAGGGTGATGGGGGGTGATTGAGATACCATCTCTGAGGGGATCATTAGATTGGCTACGGTGCACGAATATCCTCGGGGGCGCCTCTTTCCCAAGCGGGTGTACTCTTTGTCAACGGTCCATGACCTCCTGTTCGGGTTCCTGGTGTGGAGTCGTCGTTATTTTAGTGCACGGCTTGGCTATATTCTAGGGGGGCATACATGTGTGCCTTGCAAGCATGTGCTTAACTGAGGTATATGGAATGGAAGCAGGTCGCGAGATGTCGAGTCATCCGGTTGCGGAGGTAGTACAGCATGTGAGTTTGATCTTGCCGGTAACTAGCACTCCGCGGATCTTGCTGGCTATGACCGTTCGAATGCGGTATCTGTACATAGAGCCTGTGGGGTCGTCAGTGTACCCGTTGCGGTCCCCCTTTGATTCCGTGGCTAATAATACCCATTTTTCTGTGCTCATAGATTTCAAATCTATTGCGGGTGACGGGTGGGGCTCGTGATCTCGTTCCAGTACCCCACGAGCGTCCACAATTTGTCTTGGGGAAGAAGGTCCTGTGCGCGGTGGTCGGTGACACAGCAGTGTTTCTGTTCCGGAATTCGCCGCGGGCCGTGTAGGGCACTGCCATGCAGATTCGTCCATGGCAGCTTGATCTTTGTGGCGCTGGGGACTGCAAAGATCAGCGCGAGAAGGATGGGCGGGGTTCACTGGGCTGTCAAGGCTGCCGGGCGGGGACGAGGTGACTGCCGAGCGTGGTAGGCTTACGCGCACACCGCGATGGGCGCTGGCAACGAGGCAGATTAAGCGGGGAAGCCGTCGAATTACCTACGCATCGGCTTATCCGGGATCTCAGCACATACGACTGCAGGCCCAGGGTCGAGACTGCGGAAGCAGATATTGCGGCGGATAAGCGTCAGAGCGCCGTGAAACGCTGACCATTTCGGGGTGATGCA
>JBBPMX010000016.1:0-58921 GCA_038090515.1 Pulveroboletus cf. viridisquamosus | reverse complement strand
GGTGGGTACCAACCATATCTGAGTCATACATTACAGTAGGTCATTTATTTCTTGTTCCTGGTTCGAGTGGTGCTAGCTACCACTGATGTATGAATGATATATCTCGGTATGTATATTGCATTCATGGATCTGGGAGGCTGGAATCGATATATCAGAAGAAGATAATACATCATTGTGCTTGCATACCCAAGTCATACATCACAGTAGGTCATTTTATTGTTCCTGGTTTGAGCAGTGCTAGCTACTGCTAATATATGTACATCACAGTAGGTCATTTTCTTGTTTCTGGTTCAAGTGATGTAGTTGTATATTAATGACTGATTCATGTAACATTCTACTACTAGCTATCATTGATGTATTAATGATATATCTCAGTACGTACATTGCATTCATGGGTCTGGGAGGCTGAAATCGATATATTAGAGGAGGGTGATGCATCACTCAGGTGCCCATGAGGTGTGGAACTTATATGGCTGGCAGTCTGGTTGTACTGATGCATCATTGTGCTGGCAGGCACTACCAGTAAGTGCCAACCATATCATGTGCACATCACACATCATGGTGGGTCTATTTTCTTGTTCTGAGGTGGAGCATACTGATATACTAATCTGAGGGAACTAGACAGCCCTATTCTATATGATATATTACTGTTAGTAAACCCATAATCTGCCTTCTCCATTGATACATCCCTGGCTCCCATTGGATATACCAGACAGAGGGAGCAAGAACTCATTGTACTGATATATCATCATGTTATATTAATCATACATCACAACTTGGCACTCTAACTCGATCATATATAACTAATCCATCAAATGTGCTGTAAATATTTTAGTGTAGTTGTGTACCATGCTCTTGTGCTAATCACAGGGTGATTCATAGATCAGAACTGCTACATCAACTTGGCACATATTATATCTACAATACATGAGTACATACTCATCCAGTGAAATATACTGGAATCAGTATCAGGACAACAGTGCTCAAGGCTGAGGCAAGTTGGGTTTGAACTTAGGTGAGAAACATGAACACAAGGGTAAGCAGTGTTAAGCACATTACCAGACAACAGAAAGTAATACTCACATGCTCATGGCATCAGTGCTTATTGTATCAGTATGTCAAGGACATGACAAGGCAATGAGAGTCAAAGCCTAGGGAAGTGAACCAGGGAAGCATGATTGCCAAGATTGAGTCTTGAGATGACAGTGATTCTGTTGACTAGATGAACAAGGCTTGCATGCCTCAGACCTTGTATATGGGACAACAAGAACATAAACAAATGTCTGCAAGGGATATCATAGGAACACACCAATTGTTATGCCAGAGGTGAAACACTGAAGCTGAGTGACTGAAGGTCTGCCATAAGACCTTGCAAAAGGAAGAGAGCCATGGAAAGCACTTATTGGTCAAGGTTTTAACCCAAGACATAAGTGACCAAAATATATGCCTAGCTACTGTGCACAGACCAGGCTGTGTGTTACATGCGTGTATTGATAAGGTGTGAATGATTACTGTAAGTAGATGTGATATCCCACAAGTGTGGGAGGGTTCTGTGAAGGAGTATGGTAATTAAAAGGGGCAGTAGCCATGAGGCATGATGTCATTGGTCTAGGCCCAAGTCATGTGACTGGTCATGTGATTGAAGATATGAGAGTGCAAAGTGAAAAATAATTAGGTCACCATATACAATATAACACTACCCCCTTCCTAGGACTCGTATTCCAGACAAGTTGCCATGATGGGTGCCCCACTAGGAGGACCATAGTCAGAGAAGAGAGACATAAAGGTGGCAAGAGAGAGGCTGCAAAGTGGGCATAGAGCCAAGGGATTGGAGTGGTGGAACAAGTTGACAGTGTCCAGGCAGTTTTGTAAGTTGGTGACTGATTCCCAGGTGTCATTGGTTTCGCCATATCCTTTCCAGCAGACACAGTATTCCAATTTCCCACGCTTCAAGTGCAAGCCCACGATGTGATCAATCTCATATTCTTCCTGACCATCGTCATTGACTTTGACCACATTGGGGTGGGAGATTGGCTGCCCATCAAGGGGAGCATGGTATAGTTTGACCCAGGAGATGTTAACAACCAGGTGGAAGTGAGCATTCTTCAGGAGATGCAGTTCCACTGCCTTTGACATCGACTGAATAATATCATATGATCCAATCCATTATTGGGTGAGCTTCTTGGCAGTGTACAGCAACTTCAAGTTCTTCATACTGAGCCATACCTTTTCTCCAACTTGGTATGGCATAGGGTCTTCTTCATTGGCCTGTTCTATCATTTTTTGCAGTGCTTCCTGGACTTCTGTGTGAGATTTACTGGCATGCTGTGCAAAGGTACCTGCCAAAGATGAGAAGCTAGCCTCAAATCCTAGGCATGGGAAATAGTTCCATGTGATCTCAAATGGAATTGATCCATGAGAGGACGAGAGCAAGGAGTTGTATTAGAACTGGGTGAGTTTGATCCATTCTGCCCAATCCTTCTGCTTTTTTGTGATGTATATGCAGAGGTATTGTATCATTTCCCAATTGATATGTTCAGTTTATCCATCCATCTGGGGATGATAAGCAGTGGAAATCTTTTGAGAGATCCTGAGGAGATTGCACAACTCATTTTGAACTCTGAGACGAATTGTGGACCCCGGTCTGATATGATGGTGGAGGGGAGGCCATATGTATATCAGATAGTGTCTCTGAATAATTTGGTGAGATTCATGGAGGAGATCATCTTTCTACATGGCTTGTAAATGACTTCTTTACTAAATTGATTAACAATAACATAGATGCTATCAAAGCCTTGGCTTTCTGGGAAGCTGGTGACGAAGTCTACAGAAATATCTTCCCAAGGTCACTTGAACACAGGAAGGGGTTGTATCGACTGCTTTGATGCAGTTTGCAATCCCTTCATGAGGGCACACATGTAGCAGTGATTTACATAATTAGTAATGTCCTTGTGTATACAAGACCAGCTAAATGTGTGGTGAATTCTATTGTAAGTGCAGTACATGCCCGCATGTCCGGATACTGGATTATTGTGAGATAATTTAAGAATTTCTAAACATAATGACTCAGGGATGTAGATGTGATCTGAATCCTTGTTGATAAATAAGGAGGAGGTCTCATCAAAGGAAAAGTGATTTATTATTTTATTTATTATTTTTTCTGATTCCTTTTTGAGATTAATATGAAAGGGAGATTCTAAGGTAACACCAGTGATGAATAGTTTTTCTGGCAACATGATAATGTCCTTATTTAGATCTGTTATGGTGTCACCATGGTCTGGACAGCAAGATAGTGCATCAGCCCTGTTTGTTGATCTGGGCTGATAGATGAATATAAGATTAAATTCTTGGAGAAGTGCATGCCAGCGTGCTTGTCTGCTGGATAAGGTTTGCAGCTTCTTCCAATATTCTAAGTTTCGGTGATCTGTCCAGATTTTGAAACTGTCACATCTGATGAGATAATGGCACAATTCTTCTAAGGTGTGAATGACTACCAGCAGTTCTTTGTCATAGATAGAGTAGTTCCACTCTGTGGAGTTAAAGCTGTGCAATAGGAAGGCACAGAGTCGCCATTCTGTGTCTTCACATTCCTGCCAGAGGATGGTACCTATTGTGATATCTGAGATGTTGGTTTCCAACCACATACCATGGGTGGAATCTGGATATGCAAGGAGCAGTGCTTCTATGAAATTCTTTTTGAGAGCTTTGAATGCCCTTTTTTCTTCTGAACCCCACCAGAAGGGGGTGTCTTTTTTTGTTAGGTTATTCAGAGGTCCAACAATGTTAACGAATCCTTCAATAAACTTCCTATAATAATTATAAAGCCCAAGAAATGCCTGGACCTGTTTCAGGTGGGTTGGTTCTGGCCAGTCAGCAATGGCTTTGGTTTTCTTGTCCTGCATTTCAATGCCATGTTTTGAAATGTTCATACTGAAGAATTCTACCTATTGGCTGAAAAGGAGCACTTTTCTGATTTGATAAATAGATCATTTTTGTGGAGTCACTGGAGGACTTCTTTGACAAGGGCTTCATGTTGTTCTTTGGTTTTGCCCTTCATGAAGATCATCATGTCATCCATATAAATAATTAGGAAAGTGTATTGATCGTAGAAAATGTCATTCATCATGTTCTGGAACGTCAGAGATGAGTTGGTCAATCCGAAATACATCACCATGGGTTTGTACACCCTGATCAGCATTACAAACGCCACTTTCCATTCGTTACCCTCTGTCATATCTGTCAATCTGGAACTCCAGACTTAACTCTGGACCCAATTCCAGACTCTCTTCCTGTGACCTCTGGTGCATTCTTGATGAGTCCACATCCCTGACACTCTGGACCCTCTCTATTTAGTATTCCTTGTTCTTAGTGTCACATTCCATTCTTTGCTTACAATACATAGCCACTAGCTTCATCCCAGTTCACCCTCCATCCCTGTGCTCTGCTTAGGGGCACAGCTCCAGTACACTTAGCATCCACACTCTGGACTATTAATAAGACCTATGTTCTACTCCTGTATATAAGCCTCTGCACTTGTAGTAGATACTCCAGTTTGAATATTGACTTGGACAGTCTCCCAAGCTCACTCTGACCCCCTTGAGTCTCTAAGACTCTCTTCTGAACCAACCTTGGCCTTTATTGCTTGCAACAAGGTCAATCCAACTTCTTTCGCCCATTCTGAAATTACAGGACACCCCCGGAGTTGTGACAAGGGCACATCACATACAGTGAAGCCAAGTCCTGCTCAAACTCCAGAGTTCCGGAGTTACCTTCTGGAGACCCCGGTTCTAACACCCTCCTTGATGCGAACATTGTTGTAGCCTCAGCGCAAGTCCATTGCGGTGAACATATTGGCACCCTTAAGCTGATCCACTAGCTGTGAAATAAGGGGTAGAGGGTAAGTGTTCTTGATGGTGCCCTCATTTACATATCTATAGTCTATGACAAGCTGTTTCTTTCCATTCTTCTTTGGGATGAAGAAGACCAGCAAAGTCTGAGAGGACTTCGAAGGACGAAGATACTCCTTTTTCACTTCCTTGTCAATGAAGGCTCAGACATCCTCAAGTTCCATATCCAATAAGGGGATTACTCAACCCTTTCAAGGTATGAAGTCCAGTTTCAGGTTGATGGCATGATCCCATGGCTTGCGCAGGGATAACTGGTTAGATTTCTACTCTGAAAATACATCAAGGAAGTCATGATAAGCTTCCAGTACTCTTTCCTTGAGACCTGGCTCAATAGATCGGATAAGTGCCCATGCATATGCATTGCATTCATCAGTACACCTAGAAAATGTTATTTTCTTATTGATCCAGTCGATTTCAGGATTGTGGTGTGAGAGCCAGTCATAGCCAATGATCATTGGATGGGTTCCCAGCCTGATGATGAATGTGTGGATCTTCTTGTGGTGGTTGTTGACAGACATCACTAATTCAGTTTTGTGCATAATTGGGCCAAGAGATCCTACTTGTCCATTGGTATTAAATACTTTGATCTCCTCATTGAGGGGAATAAGATCAACCTTGTGCTTCAAGCACTATTTCTGATTAACAAATGCATTGACTGCACCAGAATTGAGGAGTACAGGGATGTTTTTGGTTTTTTCTTCTTTTTCTGATAGGTATTGTACATTTATGGGAATGGAGAACTCTTCTGGATTCTTTTGGGTGTTTTCTGTAGGGATTTTGTTAATAATTACATTTGGGAATGTTTCTTTCTTAAATAGGGAATGAAGCACACTATTTTTTAAGTCCAGTGCTGAGCTCTTTCAAGACCTCCTGGTGGACGGTGGAGAATTCTTTAAATTAATGAGAACCTGACTAATCATACAGATAGGAAAATCCTCATCAGTGCACTTGGAAAGCTTGGCTACAGGCTCAGTGCCAGCTATGGGGCTAATCAGTTCACCCTTGAGCATGGTCAACAAGTTATCTATGCCTACTACTTTCCTACTGGCGCACCCAAGGATGTCCATAGGACTTACAGGGGTAGTGCTACAATTGGCCAAATCTGTTGGCTCAAAAACAGATCTAACTATAGTGTCACTATTGTCCCTAATCAAGGGGTCCAAATGCTTGATAATTATTTTTTTTATGTTTAGGAGGTTTTCCAGTTTTTTATTTTGTTTTTTGGCTTTTAATCTTGCAGTGAATAAACTATTGCCAACCAGTACCCTACTCCCAGTCAGCAGCTTCCTTTTAAAGCCTCAGATGCTTTTGCCTTGGCTTCAGATTTAAAAACATCTGCTCAATAGGTGCGAGCCTTGTCGGATATGTAATCTTGGCGGCTTGTCATAGCCAACCACATGGCTGTTTGCACTTGTGGTGCAGGAGGTTGTTGTTCTTGTGAGGCCTCTACCCACACTTCAGTATAATAACCATCAGACCTGAGGGTCCAGACTTGCCGAAGGTTCTTGGGGTTTGGCTGACCCTGGCCTTGTTGCGGACCTTGTGATTTCCATGGGTGTTGGCAGTATCTTTGTATGTGGCCTGCCTTGCCACAATTGTAACACATGATGGACAGGTTTTGGGGCTGTCCCGTAACAGCATCGATCTGCATGGGTGCACCATGCCTAGGTTGGGTTCTATATTGGGTGAACTGCTGGTTAGGCAGTGGCCTATTAGGTGGGGCGTATCGTCAAGGCCCCCACTGCCTCTGGGGTTGGAATCCACACTCTACTGCAGCAGACTCAAATGATCAGCCGACCTTTCAGTAAGTCTCAATCAAGTCATAGATGTTGTCTTTGACCATCATGTGTAAGTGGACTTGCATGTAGATGTGGGTGTCCACAACCCACTTGAGAATTTTGGCTCCATGGCTATTTTTGATTTGAGATTCTTGGAAGAGAACCTTGAACTTTTGGAGGAATGTGTCAATAGCAGCTCCATTCTGCTTTAGCAACATTAGGGCCTTGAAAGACTCATGGACCAGAACATTGATCTGGAAGTGGTCCTTAATTGTTTTGATGAGCTCAGGCCATTGGGGCCAAGCATCATCATTTTGTTCTGAGGTTAGGTGTTGGTAAATGAGTGGACAAGTTATTCTCAGTCTTCAGTAAAAGTACTGGACTATATATTAACCAATCTAATAAGTGGACAAGTTATTCTAAGAAGAATTAGTGAGTTAAAAGAATGTGTAGCTAGTTTTGAATGTCTGATCTCAGTCTTCAGTAAAAGTACTGGACTGAGATGCAATGGAGTAAGTAACTCTGTAATGTCCACGTTTTGATAATGTAATCTGTTCTTAGCGACTAACTGAATATCAGTTCTACAACACATCACCTCTGGGATATCCAAGAGACTTGCCATCCCATCTGAGAACATCCCTTTTGTCATATCTGTCAATCTGGAACTCTGGACTTAACTCTGGACCCAACTCTGGACATCTTTTCTATAACCTCTGGTACATTCTCGATGAGTCTGCATCCCTGATACTCCGGATCCCCCCCCTCTATTTAGTATTCCTTGTTCTTAGTATCATGTTCCATTCTTTGCTTACAGTACATAGCCACTAGCTTTGTCCCAGTTCACCTCCGTCCCTGTGCTCCGGTACACTTAGCATCTGCACTCCAGACTATTAGTAAGACCTATGTTGTACTCCTGTATATAAGTTTCCACACTTGTAGTAGATACTCCAGTTTGAATATCAACTTGGACAGTCTTCCAAGCTTACTTTGACCCCCTTGAGTCTCCAAGACTCTCTTCTGAATCATCCTTGACCTTTGTTGCTTGCAACAGGGTCAATCCAACCTCTCCTGTCCGATCTGAAATTACAGGACACCCCCGGAGTTGCAACAAGGGGCATCACATACGGTGAAGCCAAGTCCTGCTCAAACTCTGGAGTTCTGGAGTTACCTCCTGGAGACCCTGGTCCTAACACTTTTCTTCTTCCTTGACATACTCCTCGAGTTGGAGCCTTGCAAAGGATGTGGCAGCACCTTCTAGTCATGATAGTAGTACTGCCATGATGCAGAGCTTCCTTGATTCCCATTTTTAGAGGAAAACCCAAACTTTGATTCCGGTTAACCAATTCCAGAAGATCTTTCGGTCACTGTCCCATTTTTCAGGGTCAGCGACCTTTTTGGCAATTGTGGCAGGGGAGTTGGTCTTCTCCTGTAGAAGGGCTTGGAGGAGTGCCTTCAGCTCATTATTGGAGAGGGAGGAAGAGAACATTTCGGGTTCTTGGGGATGGCTGGTTTTTTGGACAAGAGAGGTTGGGTTTAGAGCTAGTTGTGGTGCTGGCTGTTCTAATTCAGGAAGGGCAGAGTAGAGCCCTTCAAAACTTGGGGATCTGGGTGCAGACAGTTTAACAGTGCTTATTGACTCATATCTTTCAATGAGCCTCTGGGCATGCTTGCAGGGGTAAGGGTCGAGTTATGGTATGGGGAAGGGATTTGTGGCGATTGGTCTTCTTCAACAATTTGCTTTGACAGGTAAAGAGCCTGTAAGGGTAGACACCTGATAACAAGTGGTGTTGTATGCATATTGTGTGCTGACAGTGGATGTCACAGGTATTCCATGAACCTAGTCACCTCAAACCACAGAGGTGATGCCCTAGTGCACTATGGGCAAGTAGCAACATTATCTGTATTTAATACGCCAGACGAGTGTGTATGCAATCTGATATGGGTGATATGCCCTGGCCCTTCACATAGTGCCACTATGCAATGTCCCTTATACCTGGGCCTGGCAACCACAACACATGGATTTGCTTTCT
The DNA here is from genome assembly GCA_038090515.1 of Pulveroboletus cf. viridisquamosus. Lineage (NCBI taxonomy): Eukaryota > Fungi > Basidiomycota > Agaricomycetes > Boletales > Boletaceae > Pulveroboletus > Pulveroboletus cf. viridisquamosus. The sequence continues at coordinate 50,206 of JBBPMX010000016.1, read as the reverse complement.
TTCTTGATTCTTCTGAGGCAGATAAAGACTCACACACTCTCGGTTTTCCTGTAAACGATAAGCCCTGGATGTTAGGCTGGTCACATACTCAGGTTACAGTATGAAGCTTTGGCCAAGTGTTATGCCAGAGGCAAAACACTGAAGCCAAGTAACTGAAGGTCTGCCATAAGACCTCGCAGAAGGAAGAGAGCCATGGAGAGCATTTATTGGTCAAGGTTTTAACCCAAGCAAGACACAAGTGGCCAAAGCTGGGGGTACCAGTGATGGGTGCACCTCTTATATATGCCTAGCTACTGTGCACAGACCAGGCTGTGTGTTACATGCATGTATTAATAAGGTGTGAATGATTACTGTAAGTAGATGTGATATCCCACAAGTGTGGGAGGGTTCTGTGAAGGAGTATGGTAATTAAAAGGGGGCAGTAGCCATGAGGCATGACATCATTGGTCTAGGCCCAAGTCATGTGACCGGTCACATGACTGAAGATGTGAGAGTGCAAAGTGAAAAATAATTAGGTCACTGTATATGATATAACACCAATGCAATGACACTTTGCTGATGAATTCCTATAAGGTTGTTGTATTGGGTGCTTTGCACCCTGTCCTCACTCCTCACTCACACTGGTGAAGTGTACCAAGTGGTATTCACAGATGAGTATGTAGTAGTAATATGAGGATTGGCCCATCACCAGGATGGGCCTCTCCTTTTTATCTACATATAGTGCATGTGATTGCCTTATATCACATGCACTCCTAAGTACATGGTCAGGGGCTATTACCCCATTTAGTATCTATAGGGGCTGTTGCCCCTTACACCCTCCCCCTGTAAAGCCAGTAGTGACTCGGACAAAAGAGAAGCACAAGCAGTATATTTAGAAAATTGTAAGTAAGTAAAATGGGACATGAGATATGGGCAGATCAATAGGACGGTACGAGATAGATTGGAATGGTCGAGATATGGTAGATCATTCAAGGACACAGAATACGGAACAAAGATGAAACAGGAACGGTAAGAATAAGGAAACAAAGTAAAGTAAAAAAGAAAACAAGCAAGAGTTGAATCTCGCATAAGTCCTAACAAGGGAGCCTGATCACATATGTGACTGGTCCTTCCCAAGTTCGCTGTCCTCGAAGTGGTCTTGCTGCATAGGGGAGCCTCCCCTGTCAACATCACCATGGTGAACATGAGGCATGTTGTATGCTATGATGGCCTTGCTGAATCACTAGAGGAGGGTTGAATCCCTCAGGATGCTGGGATGGGTGACCAAGGGAGGCACATCCTCCAGAGAAACCTCAATTCGACGAGCCTCCTGCTTATACCACTTCAAGGAGCGGCTGAGAGACTTGTCAGTGACCTTGGCCCTGAGGTCAGCCCTCAAAGGACCATAAAGGTCCCAGGTGGCAGCATTCTCATTGCCTCCAGCAAATTTGATGCGCTTGAGCATTTCTCAAGCCCATTGATGAGCCCATTGTACAGTGTCGTCAGCGATGTGAGGGGTAAACCCATTAGCAGCTAGGTAAGCCATGATGTCTGCAAGGGTGGCTTCCTTGTGAAAGCCACTGGCCCAGGTGAACTTTCATCCCTGAGCATGTCCAACCTTGGCCCAGTCAAGGAAAGACTTGTACTGCCTAGGTATGATGAGGAGGTGGGTGAGGCCATGCTGCCACACCATATGGTTGACATGCCCTCGGGGCATGGGTGTAAGTTGGTCCATGAGGAGAAGACCCCTCATTTGGCATCGAGTGGGAGCATTTAGCTCCAAGTCAGGGTCATCCGGAACAATGGGGGTGCTAGTGGCCCCAGGGAAGATCTTTTGGATCATCTGGCGCTGGTCATCAGTGAGGCACTTACGTTGCCACCATTCAATGTATTTGATCCATACTCCCTCAGGGGTGTCGAACGACGGAGCATCATGAGGGAGAGGGGGCCTTTTCCCTGACAGGATGATTAGGCCTTGTGGTCAGCCCTTGGAGGAGCTACCCCTCTTCTGGGTAGTGGAGGACTGTTAGAACCGGGGTCTCCAGGAGGTAACTCCAGAACTCCAGAGTTTGAGCAGGACTTGGCTTCACCATATGGGATGTACCCTTGTCGCAACTCTGGGGGTGTCCTGTAATTTCAGATCGCATGGGAGAGGTCAGATTGACCCTGTTGCAAGCAACAAAGGTCGAGAATGATTTAGAAGAGAGTCTTGGAGACTCAAGGGGGTCAGAGTGAGCTTGGGAGACTGTCCAAGTCAATATTCAAACTGGAGTATCTATTACAAGTGTAGAGACTTATATATAGGAGTACAACATAGGTCTTACTAATAGTCCAGAGTGTGGATGCTAAGTGTACCAGAGCTGTGCTCCTAAGCAGAGCACAGGGACAGAGGGTGAACTGGGATGAAGCTAGTAGCTATGTACATATTGTAAGCAAAGAATGGAATGTAATACTAAGAACAAGGGATACTAAATAGAGGGGGTCTGGAGTGTCAGGGATGTGGACTCATCAAGAACACACTGGAGGTCACAGGAAAGAAGTCCGGAATTCCAGATTGATGGATATGACAAGAACAAGGGCCCTGATGGCTGGTCCATGACACACAATGCAAGAGGTGTGCTGGAGCTCTGCTCCCAAGTAGGTGGAGCAGCATGCTCCTGCGGGGTTGCGGTGCCTCCCTCGACACTAGTTGAGATAGTGGTGGCTGGACCAGATGTGATGCACTCCTCGAGCGCTGGAGCAGTGGGTGGTGGTGCTGTCTCAGCAGGCTGGGCACCTGCATCCTTGGAGGCTCTGGCTATCTCCTTCATGGCCTCTTTTTTCTTTTTGGCCTTTTTGGAGGCCTACACAAGGGGCCTCCATTTCTTCATGATGGTGTGCATTATTTCACTGGCGCCCAAGTCATGGTGCTTCCTCCAGAGGTGGAGGAAGGTGAGCAGGTCCTGAGCCTGCTTGAGATGAGGGGCTTTCCCTTTTTGTTCATTTTGTGCCCTGGCAAACAGGGCGCAGACACTGTTTTCAGTGTTATAGAGATGGATGGGGCCTATAATGCCCTTGTCCATTTGGACGGTGAAGGCAGTAGACCACCAAGGAGAAGTGGGAGGATGGATTCCCTTTGAGATGTTTCAAAGGAAAGCCTCAAGAGGCTCCCCTTGGTACATATAGAGGTTGCCCTCTATTCTAACGAACAGGGTGCACACACCCTTGGAGTCAACAGCATCCCCTAGGATGAGGACACCCTGGGGGAACTCTGACCCAGTGAATTCAGGGAAGAGATTCCCCTGGACGAGTGGTGGTGGAGCAGGCTTGTCCATGATCATGTCCTCATAGGGGAGGACAGGAGGAAGCTCAGGGAGGGGAGAGATTGCTCTCTCCTTCTCCTTGCAAGAGGGAGTGCAGGCAAAGCCTGTATGGAAAGAAGAAGGGGGGAGTGTCAGGACCTGCCTGTGCCCTCCCCCTGAAAGAAGAGGCAGGTGGCTGGGGAGTCACTATGATAGGAACGGGAGGGAGAGCACTAGAGGTGCCACCCGAAGATGCAGCTAGGGTGTCACACAGATGGGCAATCTCATTGCGAGCCTCCACAAGTGAGGAGCAGAGGTTGCAACAGTCGTACTGAAGGTGGTTGATGCAACCCAACAAGTCAGCATATGCGTTGCACTGACATAGACAAGCTACGTCGTCAGCAAGGTTAGGGATGGCCTCGGGAATACCATCTGCATTGACAGCCACAGCAGTGCTGAGGTGCAACACGTATGTATATGTTGCAGGCCTTGCAGTCATGTTTGTGACAGAGGGTGGGCAAGTGGGGGTGGGAGATCCACCACCCAGGGGATGGACACTGGTAATGTGGGAGTGTAATTTGGGGTGATGTTGGTTGTTTGGAGTGTGGTGTCCTTGTTTGGTATTACTACTGTTGTATCTACTGTTTATCGCTATTTTCTTGTCATTTTTCTTGTTGTTTTACTTGTTGTCTTTCTTTTCACATCATGTGGATTATTTTATTTGTTAGTGTTGTGGGTTGATCAATTGATCGAACCACTACACTACCCACTTGGTAGGTTCATATGCCTCGGTGCACTTGTTGCCTTGTGAGGCAGCTGGCATACACTCTGTATATCATGGAGCTCAAGGTACCCGTCAAGGGCCTTAAGCTTGTGACAATTGGAGCTGGGCTCCCAGGTGGAGTCTCCAAGATTCCACTTGACAAGAAAGTGGGCCATTCGGCCTTCCCAGCAGTAGGCAAGTATCTTGTCCACCAACCATTCATCGGCATTGGATGATTCGATGTCATAGAACATATGTGCATCCTCCCTTTTTGGGAAAAGCATGTCGACATTCTTTTTGTAGCAATGTAGCAATGCTATGTGAAACTGCAGATGGATAGGCCACTTCTGGAGCTTCTCAGGGAATTCCAGGGTGTAGGTGTCGTTGACACCATCTTTCGTGAGGACCTTCATAGGTCTGATGTACTTGGGTATGAGCTTGCAAGCTCTGCCCTTCAGCATCATCAAGTTTTGGGTTGATAAATAAACCCAGTTGTTGACCTAGAGGGCGGTTCCTTCCTTCTGCCTTTTATTTACGTGGTGCATCTGTACCACTCTGCTCTCTATGATGGCATCATGGGCCATTTCCAGGTTTTCCCTGGCCTGGTATATGAACTTCTGGACACCTGGGATGCTTGACATGGACCCTTGTGAGATGCATTGCATTAGAATGGGCATATGCCCATAGTTCAGTTTGAATGGGGTGAACCTGGTCAAACTACTGATGCTTGAGTTAATCATGAACTTGGTAAGGGGCAGTTTGTCTGCCCAATTCCTCTGGTTGGGCTGTACCAGCGTGTGTAGTATCTGAACTACATTCTGGATCACACGTTCAGATGCATCATCTGTCTGCGGATGAAATGCCGTAGATATTAGGGTTTAACTCCCATCATGCGGTGCAGTTCATGCCAGAATGCTGAGGTAAATTTGGCATCTCAGTCGGAGACTATCATCTCTGGCAATCCGTGTAGCCACACTACCTTCTGCAGGAACTTCCCTGCAAGTTCAGAAGCCTGAACAGTAGTGCTGACTAGTACCAGGTGTACTATGGAGGTTAGGCGGCACAGGACCACCCACAGGTAGTCATATTTGCCACTCGGTGGGAATAGTCCCACAAAATCCATGGTGATGGAGCCCCAGGGCCTCCCAGGCACAGGCAGGCTGTGCAGCAGACCCTGAGGCCATTGATTATTGGTCTTCATGACCTGGCATGTAGGACAGGTTCAACAGAACTGATCTACTTTGCAGCCAAGTCCTGGCCACCAATACCATTTGCGAATATAATCCGCGGTTTTCTAGGACCCAGAGTGTCCCAGCGTCTTGTGTGCCTGGTTGATGACCAGGGTGGTGACTGTGTCACCCTTGTACTTAGCTCACAGGAGGCATAGTACCTCCTCCTCGCCATGATTTCTCGTGTAGAGGAGATCTTCCTGTGTAAGGAACTATGGGTGATGCCCCACCTGGGATATGACCTTTGAGAAAAATGTGTCACCCCGGTATCCCATATGGATAGTATCCAAGAAATTGGGCACAGTCCCATATGAGATGGGTGTGGCCCTGGAAGCCTCGGCAGATTCGAGAATTGATGGATCCTCCTCTGCACTAGTGCGAGGGGTGTCCCTAACTTTCCTTTCCATGGCTGAAGCCATTTCCTGAGCTTCCACCATGTGGTTCTCCCACTTCTCCTTTAGATGTGAACTCTGTTGCAATGTCTCACTGATGGTAGCGAGTTTCAGCTCTTGCCATTGGTCGAGGGGAAGATCATCCCCCTTAGGATCTAACCAGGCATCAGCACTTGCCCAGTCTGTCTCTTCATCGGAGGCAATGTCACCTCCTTCACTCTTGTAGTAGTGGGACAAGCAGTCCACTACAAGGTTCTCAGAACCTTTCACATAGACGATAGTAGCATTGCACTGTGACAGGTAGTCAAGCCATTGGACTTGTCTACCAGACAGCTTGCACTGCATTTTGAGGTAACTGAGTGCCTCGTGATTGGTTATGATTGTGAACTTGAAGCTGAGGAATTTGTCCTCCCACTTGAGGAGTCCCTCAATTATGGTAAGCATTTCCCACTCAAATGTTCAGTAATTTTGCTGAGCATCACTTAGCTTTTTTGACATGAAGCCTGTGGGCCTACATATCTTCCAGTTGGGCCCTTGCCCATATAGTGTGCCCACCCTGTACAGAGATGTGTCACACACAAGCCATATAGGCTCATCCTTCCTCAGGTCGATTGACCTGAGAATAGGGAATTTACATGCCAGATCCTTAATGATCTGGAAATACCAGTCATGGATTTCTCTCCACTGGAATGGATGTCTGTTCCATTGTATCCTGGTCAATGGCATAGTATACACTGACACATCTGGCATGAACTGTGCCAGGTATTCCACCAGTCCGATGAACTGTTGGACCTCATTCAGTAAATGAGGAGTTCTCCAGTTTTGGATGTGGGACATCTTGTCCTTATCAGTGTGTATGCCCTTCTGGTCAATTAAATGACCGAGGCAATCCAACCTCTCAGTGTATAGGTCATACTTCTCCTCCTTGAGGTAGAAGTCAGCCTTCACCAACATCTCAAACACAATTTGGAGGTGCCATTCATGGTCCTCCAATGTGTCGCTATAGATGAATATATCATCCAGATAGACATATACAAAACATCTGATGTGATCTTGGAAGATCACTGTCATTAGATGTTGAAATGTCGCAGGGGCATTGCAGTCCCCCTGCTGCATGACCTGGCTGATGAAGGTCCTGTATATGGTGGAGAAGGCCATCTTCCAGACATCTTCTGGCTCCACCCAGACCTGTTTATATGCATTGGACAGGTCAATCTTAGAGTGATATTTTGCTCAGGCCACATCCATCCAGATCTGGTCCTGATCTGGGAAGGGTGTTATGTCCTTCACTGTGTTATCATTTCTCTTGCGGCAGTCGATGACTGTCCACAACTTCCCACTTTTCTTCAGGATGCATAGCATTGGAGCAGCCTATGGGATGCTTTTCATTTCCCACCAGCCCACAGTGGTATATAGTCAGATTTTATTTACTGCTTCAGAGTGTCTGCACAGCGCGGAAGGTGATAAGTGTATTGCTTACTTTCATCAACAAGTGGGATCTGGTGGTTCACCTCCCACAGTGGGAGGAGTGCTTGTTTCACTCCTCCTAGTTGACTTTTGTATTTCTGGAACCATTGGTTCTGTAGGTGGGGTATATCCTTCTCACATAATCTTATGACTGTGAGCTGCAGTCAGTTTTCATTCATGTTTTTTAATTTTTTAGTTTTTATACTACTCCCCCTCCCCTCCTCCTTCAAGCCCTCATGAGATGTTGACACCATCATAGGGCATGAAAGTCAGTGGGAAATCAGGGTGGTGCTAGGGCAACAGGTGCCCCTAGCATCAGACAAGGATTTGTCCAGAAGGGGGACAGTAGTGCCCCCCACAATCCACAAGTTAGATATGAAGTTGACAATAGCACAGTGTTGTTGTAGAAAGGGTATCCCCAGGATACAATCGTAGCGATTGATATTAGCTACATCAAAATATGTGTGAGCAGTAAATTTGCCAATGACAACAGAAGAATCACCCCCATGGGTGATCTTCGAGCGGCTGCCTATGCAGCCCAGTTGCAGTGTGAGCTGTTATGCAAGGGGGTATACCTCCATCTGAGTGACCTTCACAAATGCAGGGCTTATGAAATTGCTGGTACTACTGGTATCGATCATTGTGTAGGCCAGACACCTGTTGATGGTGATCTGGGCCGTCGCACACATGTGCAGTGCCGGTGCGATCACTGGTCGCATACTGGGGTTATCCCCAGGCCCCATCTGTGTATGCATTGCATACCTGAAGGAACAGGGGTTAACTTCCCCCATTGCACTCTGGCATGCTACATTGAGTGTGGCCAACCACACCTGCGTGAGATCAGGTGGTCCATCCCATAGGATGACCATCGACCCGTGTGTGATCTCAACCACTAGGTCATCTGGAGACATCCTGATCCAGAGTGGGGATTGCTCTATGAGCTCCTCTACAATGATATTGTATGATGTGGTGACCTCTCGCCCAGTAAATGAGGCATGTGGGCAAGCCTGTACTGCCTCAGATCTGAGGTTCCAAGCAAGAAACACTTAGTATCCCTCAAAAATGTGAATTTGTTTTGCAAGTTCAGCTATTGCTGCATGGACACAGTCAATATCGAGGCCGTGTCCCATCATTTGTGCACAATCACACTCATCCCAGCCCTGGTTGTACTCCCATCAAGCATGCTCCAACGGGTATGACTGGGCTGCGCTCAGTGAGGGATCTCCCTCATCAATATCAGCCATGATATGGGCAATATGTTACTGACATTTGAGGCAGTCACTGCTCTTATGGATCACCCTGTATATTGGGGACCATGTCTATCTCAGCCAGGGGTCCTCATCCCCTTGTATCTCAAGGCCCGAAGGGGGTGAGTCCCCATTGGCAATCTCCATCACCATGCACCGCACAGACTGGTTGTTGTCCAGTGGGTCATGCATGGCACCCAAGTAGGTGATGGGTTCATCGTCTTTTTGGAGGTCTGAGCACTCTGAATACAGCTCAAAGTGGTCATCGACCACCTGGCCTTCATCAGCAGGGTTGTTATTGATCTCATCGGTAGCTTCTGCTACATGTTCTGTGTCAGTAGGGGCCACTGCCTCATTGTTGTGTCCAGTGTCAGTACTGCTGGTCAGGGGTTTATCCCTCTCATCTTCTTGTATGTCTATAGTGTATAGTCGCGGTTTTCCCACTAGTGATATATCCCTGTGAGGTTGATCGCACTGGTTGGCCATATGGCCTTCCTTACCACAATGGAAGCAGGTGATACCCTGCATTCTCCCTTTATTCGGCAGTTGAAACTGTCCTTTTGTCTGGGTCATTGGACCCTTTGACTGGGGAGTACTCGCTCCTGCCTTGCCCTGACTTACAGTTTTGGGTGAGTCAGCCGTCCTACAACAGAATAGTGTATTACCACAATGTACAAATTTGTGCATATCACCCGAGGTCCCTTCAGTCCTTTTTCCCTGTGGGTACGAATCACTTTGTCCTTGGGAGGCTTTCCCCCTAGAGCCAAAGTGGCTCATTCTCATGTGCAGGCTAATAGCCTTCTGGGCAGTCTCCATCCACTGGACCTCCTTGAGGATTTCCTCAATGCTGGAGTGTTCAGCAGAAATATCTTGAGCCTCGAAAATACTTTGTATAATTGTGTGGAGTAACCCACAGAGGAATTTCCTCCTGAACGAATAATCATCCAGGGGTTGTATCATCCAGTATGCACAATGCCTGAGGTCATTGTAGAAGGTGAGGGCCCCCTTCTCAGGGGAAAACCTCGTGTGGTCGTACTGGTTCACTACATTCTGTACTGAGGCCTTGTGCACAAAGTGTTTAAATAGCCCAGTGATCAGGTCCTCAAAGGACCAGAACTGGATTGCTCAATCCAGTGATTTGACCTCCTGGTTGTACCACTGGGAGGCTAGGACCTCCAAGTACAACCCTGTGTACAGCATGCAATCCTCATTGCAATCTGGTCCAGCAACCTTGAATATACAGAAGTACTTTAACAACTGGCTCAGCCAGTTGTTGAATTTCTCAAGGTTGTCCTGACCTCCATACTTCCCAGGTTTAGGTGAATTCATCGCCTTCACCTCAGGCCCTACTGGGCCAGTCAGTCGCCTGACTTGTTCCCATATACGCTGTGTGTATCGCTGCTGCATGTAATCCATGTAGCGTGTATTACCAGGGGTGAATCCCCTGAGATAATTTCGACGATGATATTGTCCAGTGGGCTCACCTTTGCCACTTATCATGTTGGATTGGCTGTTGGATTGGCTGTTGGGTTGGCTGTTGGGTTGACTACCATTCTCCAGATCCCCTGGATCATCCGGGTTATTTGAAGGTCCCCCATTGAGGGGTCCTCCTGGTGGAGAGTCTTCCCCTTCTGTATCCTGTCACCTATGAGGGCGTTTTTCCTGGCATGAGGCAGGTCGCCAGCCCTCATTGGCATCACGACCACAGCCTCCCTGAATGGGTCTGTTACCAGGCTGCCAGTTGTCCCCTGCAGCATTATTTGCTGCTACAGCATGATCTCGTGCCATTCAATGCAGGAGGACTCTTTCCCTCTGTCCTGGGGTGCCGTACAGATGGTGCATGATGTCAGAATCCTGATCCGAGAGATATGCTGGTCAATTCAGCATATTAGGGGCGAGGCCCCATTCTGTTGTTGTGCAGCTGGTGGAGGCACTTTGGCTATGGGATGTTGCTGTCCCTCACCTCACTGGGTCACCTGCCTCACTATAGGACATGAGGTCCGCCTTGATAGGTACTGGGCTTATCACCTGGTTGGATGTCCCATCGTCATTCACAAATCTTCGTCGCAATTGTTCCAGCATCACAGCATTATGCTACCTGGGATTTATCCCGTGATTGTGGAACCCCTTGGGTCCCATGTCATACCTTAACCATTGACATTGCACGTCCATGAGGAACTCATTAATGGTGGTGAGGGCTGTTCCAGGATCGATGGGTACATCTCCCTTGGATTGGTCCCTTAGCAGGGACAACATGCCCCCCATGTAGGCCCATATAATTGGGCTCTTGGCCCTTGGGCCTGGTGACGCCTCCAGTGAGGTCAATAAACAGTTGACGTTCTCGGGTTGCAGGGTCAATGGGCTCATGAGGGCAGGGTCAGCTTCTGCTGCCCTTTCTCTGCTGTCCTTGGCACTGCTTAGTGTCTGGGAGGCCTGTGCCTCCTCTGCTACTGCAGTGCTAGGCCTGGGTTCCATGTTTGGTCCCAGTGTCTGGCCCATTGTTGAGATTTTTACCCCCTTCTTGATGACCTTGGGATCTCTTGGATTTTCCTTGGGAGTCCTGGGCAGTTGTAAGCTACCCATTGAGGGGTTTTCCCCTCATCCTGATGGTCTGGTCACTATCAACTTCACTTGGCTGCAGGTCACCATGCGACTCATCATGAATACATGTTTTCACACTTCAAAAAATTTGTAAGGTTGTTGTATTGGGTGCTTTGCACCCTGTCCTCACTCCTTACTCACACTGGTGAAGTGTACCAAGTGGTATTCACAGATGAGTATGTAGGAGTAATATGAGGATTGGCCTATCACCAGGATGGGCCTCTCCTTTTTATCTACATACAGCACATGTGATTGTATCACATGCACTCCTAAGTACACAGTCAGGGGCTATTACCCCATTTAGTATCTATAGGGGCTATTGCCCCTTACAATTCCACATCAATGTCCCAGAGCAAAGCTTATGGGCTGGGATCTGTGGGGGGAATGCCAGGCATGAACACAGATGAGTATATGCTACCCACCTTTTGATGTGTCAGTGTTCAAACATTCATCAGTGAAGGTAATGGCTTGTCTGTTGGGGTCCTTCCTAATATAGGTTTCCCCAAAAAGATGTCACACATCACCCTCTGGGCATGCTAAGTACATGGCAATAGTTACTAAAACACAACTTCCTAGATGGTGAGATCAGGGAGCACAGAGTTCCAGTAGCAATATATTCCAATCTATTTTTGCCTATAGATATAACCTAGTGAGATATCAACCAAGGTGCTGAGTACATATAGATATATTCTATCACTGTGGATACTGGAACCACTTGATTTCACCAGAAAATCCAGTGAAACCCATAATTCATTAAATTTCTCCACTGAAAAAGCAGCCCATTAATTTCAGTCACTCACTGAATACATTTTTTGGTTGATTAATCCAATGAGTTTTTTTGTGTGTGCCACTACTATATGTGGTTATCTAGCCTACTCGTCCAGTCACATTTGGATGTGTGTTGAGCGACTCTGAACACATGTGTGAAACTAATTGGAGAATCCACTGAAATGCAACTGAACATCTGTTGAATATCAGTTCTCAATCCAATCAAGTAATGGGATATTGTGCAGAAAATCACAGCTGAGGGATCAGAACTATTTACTACATTGGACGTCCTACTCTGCCACTACCCTCCTCATCACTGTGTTCATGGTTCTCATCTTCCATCGCCTGCAGGATTCTATGTGCAGAATCCATGCTCTAGTCAACTATAATCCACATAGTACCCCTTGACTTCACATGGCCTACCACAGCTTTGATATTTTGTATATCAGTGATGACCAGCTCCCTCATCTCCTCGTACTTCACAAGCTCTTGTGATGCATCTTTTCCATCCATCTTGCATGGGGTTATCAGTGCAAGAAGGTGGTGTGTAGCCTTTAACTTTCACCAGATCTTTTGGTCACCTATTTGAAAATTTAGAATCTGCTCGAGCTGTCCATACCAAACTACAGTCATGATCCTATTAGCATTCTGAGCGAATGTCATCTCAAACTGATTTGGTCCCTGAGTTTATTGTGACCAAAGAGAGATAGCTTACACTCACCCGGACATAGGAATTATCCCAGTAATCCAACAATCATATCCTCTTCAAAGCCCAGCTAGTATGAAGGAGGTCATCACCTTGGATCCGTACCTTACCCCAAAGAGCCAGTTTTACTGGAAGATTGGCAATGTAGTTCTTTCGTCGTCCACCCAACACATCAACAAAGTATAGACTCATTCGGTGCCATAGGTCTTCATCAGGCTGATAGTTATACTGACATGGTGGTTGGAGAATGTGATTTGTATCTGAGAAAGGATTAATGGATTGTTCGAGAGTAGAATCTCTAACTTACACACCTCGTGCTTGTGTTCATGTTGTAGTAGTTCGTCATCACACTGTGTGCGAAAATATATGAGCTCTTCTGTCAAGTCGAATTTCAAGCCAACTTGAGTAAGGTATGTGAAATGTACAATTTGATTTGTGAGGTTACTCCATGGATGTTGACAAGATTGCAGGCTAGATCTCAAGAACTGGCAAAAATGTTCCATAAAGAAGGTCCAGTGGACCCAAACCGGGCCACACATCTCAATATCATGCACAACATGCAATAACCCATGAATTGGAAGGGTATAGGTTGAAATTCGGGTGGCAGAGTACTAATAGTAATACCTGTTAATTTTAACCTCGTGAACCTTGATCCCTAGTATGATAATCGAAAGGGACTTACTGTTCATACAACTTGACCCATCTGATAAGCCCATGTTATAGTTGATCAACTTCCTTCTGAGTGATCTCGAGCTTGATACTCAGCTTCATCAAGCTGGCGAGCTCACAAGCATGATCATAATACTTTCGATGCTTAAACCATCCTTGAAGAACAGCAGGTGTGATGAACATGAACCAAAAACCCCACCCTTCAGCTGTCATGTAAGCGAATCCATCAGCAATATTTGGTAACCTCCACACAAATGTCACAGGGATCATAGCTGTCAAAGCAGTGGTCTCCAGGCCAATTTCTTCCCAAATATGAGCAGCAATCTCATATTCCTCATCGCCCTCATCAATGCCCTTGAATTGTCTGGTCCAGAGCTTCACCAGTGTCGGAGCAACGTTTTCAAGGAATAGGTACATCCATTCCCAAGGTGCACAGTATGAATAATCTAGAGAATTTACTCATGTTAGCATAGGCTCGCCTCACAACCCATGATGTCAAGTGGTCTCGTCCCAAGCCCTCTTTGTAGGTGCTTCATCCATCTCCCTGAGTGTGGAAAGGATCCCTGTATGGGAATGAAGCGGAAGATTGTTAGCATTGACTGATGCATGACATTGATAGTGAACATTGTGTGGAGTAGTGAGCAGTGTATAATAGACGGTCCCACCCTTTCCTCCTTTCTCCACACCTTTGATGTCATATGACTGACATGGGGAGAAAGCATTATGCCCCTTCATATTTAGAAGCTTCTCAATTGCAATGATGTCACCAGATTTGAATAAAATGTATGCTTGGAGGTAGAAACTAGCACTAGCCAGTGCATCAAAGATATGGATGCCCTTGGCCAATCTTGTACACTTGTTGTCAAGGGGCACAAGGTACAGCCCAAGATCTTTCAGCTGGTGAGGTCCTGGAATAACACCGATACAGATGAGATTCTTGAGATGAGTACAGAGAGTTGGAGGGAGGTTGAGATTCAGCAAGAGAATGGGCATTGCCAAGGGGCCAGATCTTCATCTATTGAATAGCAAGAAGCCATCTGTCGCAAGAGACAGTACTATATATGTCGTTCTTGTCTGAAAAAAACTTGTGAGGCTGGCAGACACTGTCAATTACCACATGGGTTTCATGCAGCTTCTGGTACCAGCGCCCATCAAAGACATCGTGAAAGACCCCATCCATATGTGCAAATCAATCATGGTATGTATGTAAGTTGAGCAACCATGTTGGAACTTTGGAAGAACACCTGTAGCTGAGGGATCAGGGGAATATAGTTAAATATCCTTTGGGCCCTGCACCCCTTTCCATATTGGTGCTCGTTGCAAAATGGACACCAGGTGAAGTACTCATACTTCAAAGTATATGCGATGCACGAATTAATGCAGCAGTCAATATTGACTGGTGTGATGCCAGAGAGAACTGAAAGATAGTGAATGATGATCCACTCAGAGGCAATGTTAAGCTTATGGGTGAATACTTCTTATATGCAATTGAAGATATGGTGTGGCATCTTACAGGAAAGCTTCAGGAGGAAGGCGCGGATGTTGTCACGATCCTCATCTGTAACCATAAGATGTCCTATTTTTAAGTGAGTATACCAAGCGAAACTACTAGTTGAGAGAGATACACACAAATTTGGTGGATTCTCTCTTCTTTTCCAGGACCATGCCAATTCCTAAGGCACTCAATGATATCTTCAAGATTCTCATCTGAAAGTTCTTTCTTCTCATGATAGGCCAGTTCATCTAGGTCTTCCTCTGCTGACTGGTCCAATCTCACCTTTGATGTGACACTGGATACTTCATCGTCATCCCTAGTTTCCTCAGAGCCTGTCAGCTGTGCACTGGCAATTGAGCCTGCATAAATAGGCTCAGACCCATCCAAAATCTCATCTGGGTTCTCCTCATTGGATTTATCTCACATACCCATGTCTGAGTTGCTACCAAGATCTGAAGACAAAAGTTCATCTGGGTCAACTATTGAATAGTGTTTCCGATGGGTCCATTCATGCAGCTACTTGTGGCAGGATGGAGAGCAGCGACATCATTTGAGTACAGAATCTAGTTCATTAGACATAGTTTGAAAACAAGGAAGTAGTTTAGGACCTTGACTTGAGGTTGAGGAGTGATTATGTAATCATTGTGGATGCATTTTTGTTACTGATGTGGTTCACTTCAATTGATCAATCCTAAGTATTGTCGGTGCTGCGAAACTCCACAGTGTATTTCCCTCAAAATCAGAACTTCAACCACTTTCCTGGTCCCATACCACATCAAAACTCTTCTTGTACCTGCTCCTGGTGTTGAACGAGTGTAACTCATCCACTACCCTTTTACTGTAGTACGCACTTAGTTACCTTTTATGGTAATATTACGTAATCATGTACCTACAGTTTCACACTCAGACTACTGAGTTTGAATAAGTCTCTTGACTCGTAACCATCAGCTGAGACCGTCCCAACGTCCTCAAGCCCCTCTATGTGAGTCCTATTAGCCATCCTCTGCAGCTACTAGGGTCCTGTTCAACACCTGGACCCCCCACTACCATTCTCAACACGACAATACCATGGCACATACAAAGAGCATAGGCCAAAAGAAGACCAGACGATTAGAGAAAAGCTTTCTGGACGCCTTTACCAATGCATTTGGTAATCTACAGAAGCAAATACTTGGAATCCAGTGTGAGTGAGCATTTGTATCAATTGGGCAGCCAGATGGCTTAGACTGAAACACTCTAATGAGGCCATGCATTTGTGAAAAAAAAGAAAGTACTTAATTTATTGAAGAAGCTTGTCTCAAAGCCACCAGGAACAGCTGGGAAGTCCAGTGGATACAGCTTGCAAGATGCGATGGGCTTGAGTAAGAAGACACGTCAATACAATGGCTATTTAGTGCATATATGTGCTGTTTTTCTTCTTCTTTACACCCAGGGTACTCATATCTCACACAGAGAAGTATCCGTGTGTTGGGTGGATCAATCCTACAGTCAAGGAAGACATGGCACCAACAGCCAGATGTGTTATGTGCTGAAGTGATTGCATTGGTATATGCTATTGTAGTTTCTGCCAGTTGATACTGATGAGATATGATCAAGGCCCAGCAGAAGCATCCATATCTTCGACGGTTCATCAATGGTTGGCCCATCTCAGATATCCTCAGGCAATACCTAGTCAATGCAAAAGGCTACACAAAGAAGATTGGAGACAATTGGGACAAGAAATGTGAGTGAAAGAATGGGCATGACATCAGCGATGATAAGGACGATGATGATGAGGATGAAGATGAAGACGAAAAGGCTGGGGGATGAAGACGAAAATGAAGAGATGGAAGATGTTGAAAGTGATGAGGATAATGAGGAGGCAGATGAGCACAATGAGGAAGATCACAATGAAGTGATGGAAGTTGACAAAGGAAGGTCTTATCATAAGAAGTCCAAGGTTCATTCCCTATTTCTACTTCATGTCTCTAATATACAGTGCCTAGATGTCCCAGCTAAAAGAACTGAAGGGTACAGGCAAGAAGGTCATGGAGAAGTATACCAAGGTTCATTCCCTATTTCTACTTCATGTCTCTAATGTACAGCACCTAGATGTCCCAGCCAAAAGAACCGAAGGGTACAGGCAAGAAGGTCACAGAGAAGTATACCAAGGTTTGTTCCCTATTTCTACTTCATACAGTACATTCTGTGATTGTGGAGAACACTGCAAATGTAGTTTATGGTTGATTCACTGGCTGACTTTGAGTTTTACTAGGATGCTGATGGCTCAATTGACAATGGTAACACTTATTGGCACCCCAAAATGAAATGGATTGTTCAGAAAACCTCATATGCAAATGAGGTAGGCCTATTCCTAATGTAGATATTTATTTATCACTTCCAGATCATCTCCGGGACTCATTTGGAACCATGATCATTGTTTCCTCGCAATACAAAGGTGTGTTCAAGTTCATCTTTTATTGCTGGGATGTTTGCTAATGTTGGCATCATTGTTAGACAGCACACAATGTTGACAACGACACCTTGATCATATGCCCACAGGAGGGCTGTGATGAGGTTATTCCAGTTGCTCCTTGTCCACACCTCAAGGAGCTACTTCAGTACTACAAACAGTTGATCTCAGAGGGTACTCACAAGGTGAGGTTTGCCCAAGTCTGTTTCAACATTTGTCAGGAACTGTTGGAAGAACTGCATATGCTCCGGGTTGCAAGAGGTAATCACTACCCAATCATCATCAACTTTGAGGCCTTGCCTGGATGGATCAACGTGATGTCAGAGGCAATCGAGAGTCTTTGTCTGACTGACACAGACAGTATAAATGAAAACTTTATCTTTTGTTGCCTGGTCAATACCCTTGTCGAAGTCAACATTGGATCGACCCAGTGGGAAGCACTGGCGAATTTCAGATCTATGAAGTATTCACATATCCCCAAGGACATTCGAGAGAGAGCACAGCCAGAATAGTGGATTCCAAGTTTCTCTGTTGAAATAATTACTCATCTAGTTCAGTTATGGTCTGAAGGGGTACCAAGTGATCTGTACCACCATCGCAGATTGGATTGGGGCCATACCACCAGAAGTCTTCCATCCACTCACTGCCGAATGATTCCTTGAATTTATATTAACCCAAACATTGCTTGCCAACTGATCACAGAAGACAGGGCCATCGATCCACAGAGCGCTCACGACAACTTGATACATAGTGGTGATATTGGAGATAGATTGCAGAAAAATGATGATATGGCCAACCCAGATGACAATGCTGACAGGGACCCAGTAGCCAGTTTTGCTGCTGGCTCACCTGTGAACAATGCTGTTTTTCAGATCATGGTGTGTTCTGTTTCCAGTTCAAATTGAAAATATGATGATTGTTGCCTCCAGAACTTGAAGACAAGTGTTGATTGCATGTGCACACATGATTTCACTTATCTACTTTGTTTGTCTTGTTGAATGAGCTAAGACTTGTTCCAACCCTGTTCTACAGTAGAGTACAGTAGTTTACTTAGTATAGTATATTACGTCAACTGTACTTACATTTGGACTCAGTCGTCTGAGTTTAAAATCATCTCTTGATCTACTACCACTACCTTGTGTGAACATATCAACCAATCACCTGCACTTATGTAAGTCCTACTAGCCTAACCTCTGTAGCTTGTAGTGTTGTGCTAGGCCCAGCCTTAGGCCCTTTGAAGCCCTGAGCCGAGCTGGGCTGTTTGCTCTGAGGCCAAGCCAAGCCGGGCCTTGAATGAGGGCAGGGCCCAAGGCTCAGGCTTCAAAATTATTGAGCCTGAGCCAGGCCCTTGGGCTGGGGCTTACTTAGATAATTGTATTAGTAATTCTACCTTGACCAATTAATTTTTTTGAGTTGTACCTGCTCGCTTCACATACATACTACCACTGAAATGAACACTGCAACAACTTCTGACAACATAAATGGTCGCCCGAAACAGGCAATGATCCCATTGGCCAGACTTAGGGATACTGAGAATGCGGCAACACCCAAGCTTTGCTCCCACCAGGTAACCAAATCTGGTTTGCTGAAGGCAGGAGGCAGTGTAGCCCACAAGTCACCTGCTGATACTGACTCTCATCATCCCTCCCCAT
Organism: Pulveroboletus cf. viridisquamosus; assembly: GCA_038090515.1. NCBI lineage: Eukaryota > Fungi > Basidiomycota > Agaricomycetes > Boletales > Boletaceae > Pulveroboletus > Pulveroboletus cf. viridisquamosus. The sequence goes on along the minus strand of JBBPMX010000016.1, from coordinate 31,505 downwards.
CCTCCCCATTCTTGCCTTCCAGTTCTGGGGGCCAAAAGCACAAGCGGCTGAACTCAATCCATCTTGACTCAGAGTCAGATGATGAGGTAGCATCCTCAGAACAGGGCAAAGGTACGGATTCAGACTTAGTTATTTCCTTTGCAGTCAGACCAACATAACTTGTAGGCAAACATGTTGTGACTTCAGTTAACAATGGTGGTACATAAATGGAAAGCACCATAGTACATAGTAGAATAACTAAAATGCTAACGTTTAAGTACTGCAGGTACCTCATTGGCACAAGAATCTGAGGCAGTGGCCTCCAATGGCCTCCTTGCTGATATTCAGGTTGTTGACATTAACAACCCTCAAAAAGCTTGTTGTGAGGAATGCAGTCATGACATCAACAACTTCTTCCACGAGCCATTTGTCCACAACACTGACAGCAAGAAGTGCCACAAATGCAAGTGTTGCTCGTATGTCTCTAATTACATGATTGTATATGATGCTAATGTAATTATGAATGGTTGATGATATTTACAGGAAAAGTCTTGTTGCCGAGATATCAATACTGTGGTGTCATTTGCAATCATGCCATCGGGTGGGTACCATTTCTTGTGTTCTTTCAACATTGTGATTGCTAACATGTTACACTACTAGGCTGAGCATTTAAAATGGGCCAGTAACAACAAATTTTCATCCATACTTCCAAAGGACTGAAAGTCGCAGAAGGAGGACTTGCAACCTGCTCATTAAACACAGCTTGATGGCCACCTTCAGCCAAACACCCCGAAATACAGTGACGAGCGCTTTTGCACTGCTGTGGTTGAATGTTTGGTGAATACAGATCAGGTAGACAATACCCTACATACATGACTTTTGAGCTAACCTTTCACCAGCTGATCTCTGCTCTCAAACACCCATCTTTCAAAAAGGTAATTGAGATTGCAGCACAAGCAACTAATGGCATGAATATTCCAAGCTGCAAGTACACATGCACGCTGATTATCGACACATTCAAGGAGCATATGGTCAAACTATGCTCACAACTTTTAGTATATGACTATACCTCTCATCAACTTGGACTCTACTAATACCAATTAACATGATTATAGGGTGATACTGTCAAAGAATGGATCAACCTCACATGCGATGCATGGCAGGCATCTAACACTGATACATACTTTGTGATCACTGGTTCATGGACGCAGGAGAGCTCACCAGGCATGTTGGAGATCAAGACTGCCCTTTTCGGCTTTATGCAAATGAACAGTGCACATCATGGAATCCGATTGGGGCAGGCCTTGTTCATGGTTGTCCAGTGGCTTGGCATCGCACACAAGGTAGGTCTCAGTTTGAGACATTATAATTACTTAACTGACTCCACAATTTGTCAAACAGATTAGGCACATCACTTGCGATAATGCCAGCAATATGAACACAATGGCAAGTGAGTTTGCCAAACAAATTGAGGGTGTGACAGAGAAACCCTGGAACACAGAAAAGAGACAAGTCCAGTAAATTTTTATTCCATGTCATTTGATCTTGCTTGTGCTGACAGATATTGAGTTGCCTTGCCCATATCGTCAACCTGGCCACACAAGCACTACTTTGGGCATATAGTCATTCCAAGGAATACAACCCTGAGCTACCCAAAGAAGATTTAGTTACTAGGCATGGCACTCAGCAGGATGAAATAGGGGTGATACAGTCCATTTGTGTTAAGGTGTGTACCTCAGCGATGTATTATTTGAGCTTATCTCCAATGTCACTTAGGAGCACTCATCAGCCAAATGCAAACAATTGTTTCGGATGATCTAACAACAAGAGAAGCCAAATCATCCACCATAAGAACATCCACTACAACTCATCCTCGACATGCCAGTCTGATGGTCATCAACCTATCTGATGCTTGACCACACTGAAAAACTAAAGGATGTAAGTCATTTCACTTGTTGTATCATGTCCATTAACTATTTTTTTCACACAGGATGTTGATACCTTCATGCACAAAATTGCTGGTGCTGAGAAGGATCGAGAAAAGCGTGCTAAGCTTCAGGACCTCCAACTAATGGACAATGAATGGACCTGTGTGTCCATGTTACTTGGCCTGCTGGCAAAAGCTGAGTATGCACAGCAGTCCTTCTCCTCTGACTGTGGCCCAGCAATGCATCTCGCACTGCCAGCCCTCGAGTCATTACATAAGGCTTGGCATGCCCGAAGCATGAAGTTGGAATACCTGGATTTTCAGCCAGCGCTCGAGGCTGGGATCAAGAAAATAGCAAGCTATTATGAGAAGACTGCAGATTCTGATGCATATGTTATGGCAATGTGTACATTGCTATAATTATTATAGGTTCTAGCCACTGACTTACAGAATATAGTGCTTGACCCTGTCCAAAAGGTGAGCCACATATGCAAATATTGGGGAGTAGATATGTATGAGGATGTGATGGAACATGCTGAAGCACTCGTATGTTGCCATCATTGTGACTCACAAGTATGCTGATTCTCTGTAGTACAAGGAGTGATACATGGAACTTAATGGAGCTATTGTTATGAAGCCTATCAAGCCCATTAAGAACACAGCAGCGTATGGCAAGGTCAAGCAACTGTTGCATGAGCTGTCTGATGATGATGATGACAACGATGACATACCAGTACCATCATCAATGCATGGTGATCCCCAATGACCTTGGCTCCAAGAATTCCATGGTTATCTCAATTCCAAGGATCAACTCGCATCTGGTATGTCAATTGTACAATGGTGGGGCTCAATGCTGCTAGGTACCTGGTATGGAGCTCTTTGGCTCGTGACTACCTTTCAATCATGGCAGCATCCATGTCAAGTGAATGTGCATTCTCATCATCTGCAATCATGATCAGCAAGCGATGCAATCACCTCACTGGTGATATTGTTAAAGCACTTCAATGCCTGAAGTGCTTCATCCAATGAGACTTGCTGTTCCATGAGCTGCAGAACCTCTCAGTACTGTCGGAATATGGGAATGAGGAAGCCCTTCTGTCAAGTCAGGAAAATGAGGACTTGGAGGAGCCAGATGTCCTTGATAGTGATATTATCATGTCAAGTTTAGAGTAGCTAATAGCTATAGTCTATCTATTATTATACTATCCTCCCTTTGCAGTGCAAAGCCAGGGCCTAAGCTGGGCCAGGCCCTGGGCCCTATAAGGCCGTCTTTAAGGGCTTGGGCTTCAATTTGACTGAGCCTGAGCTCTCGAAAGCCAGGCCCTAGCCAGGGCTTTTGGGCCAGGCCAGCACAACACTAGTAGCTTGTAATGTACCTGTTCAACAGGTTATGAGCCCCAGCTCAGCAGCAATCCTCATGCTGCACCCTTGTGGCTGTGCTCGAGTTGATTTAGCTAGACCTGGACTATATTGAGCTAAAGGCTCAGTGCAAACGAGCGACAGTTTGCACTGATAGCAAAGCACCTTTATGGCTGCTAGCTACTCTGGCTGCAGTGTCATCTCATGCATAAACGAGCACTCGTTTGCACTGGTGGGCTCACCCCCACTGTGAAGTGCTATTTTGCGCTGGTGGATTCACCCTCACTGAGCTGCACCTAGCCACTTGAGCATATTCTAGCACTTGTTTGCACCATCTATGGCTGCATCATCACTAGGTATAGGGGGAATCTATGTCATTCTGATGCATTTTTGCCCATCTAGAACCATGTCATCTTTCAACAATAACAACTTGACCTCCTCCTGTCTCCCTATCTTCAATAGGCAGAACTACACCACCTGGTGGCCAGCCATGCTCACCTATCTTAACTCCACTGGCAGCATGTGGTGCACTACTTTGCCCAGAGCTTCTCCTCCTGGCCCTGATGGCTTTGACAACACAGAAACCCAAAACTTTTATATTTGTTGGAGCAAGGCAAATACTCACATTCTCAGCACCCTTACCTTCAATATGACCAATGTCTTGCAGATCAAATACTCTCATCATGGCACGGCTTTCGACCTCCTCACTGCTCTTAAGAGCAATTACTCTATGTCTGGCCTCCCGCGAGTCTATGCAGAGTTTAAGGCCATGATGGATGTTCAGGTCCCTCCCAACAGTCATCCTTCGCAGGCGTTCCAATGTCTTCAAAACCAGTTCATGAAGTTGAGGACTGCCAAGTACAAGATCTCTGACAAAATCCAGGCAATGATAGTCTTGTCAAAGCTGCCCCTGATGATGGACGTGGTTGCGCAGATGCTTGCACAGAAGAAAGATGCCGCTGGGAAACAGGTCAACCCTACGGTCGATGAGATTGTGGCAGCTGCCACATTATCTTAGGAGTAACGCTCCAATATGGGTGGCAAAGGCTGCGGTTCTGGGTCTCAACAGGCCCAGAAAATCAGTGCCATGAAGAGGAAGTCAGAGAGTAACCCCTCCTTCAAGTCCCAGCAGCAGTCCAATCCAGTGCCTTCTGGGTAGCAGGGTGGTGACAGCACAGACAAGAAGGGGAAGAAGCGTTCTCATGGCAAGTGTGGTGGCAAGGCTAATCACAATCACCTCAACTTTGTTGAGAATGAGATGTAATTTGCATCCATTGCTGTCACCCTCACCCACATTTTTACCTCTCCTGTTGTCGACCCTCATGCTGCTGCCCACATTCCTGCAACTCATTTCCAGGGTCTCCAAGGTCCTCCAGCCTTCCCAGAGATTAAACAGGCTTTCGATCTTGCCCATCAGCTTGAGATCCAGCCCACCTGTGAAACAATTCACTTCCTCAATCGTGCGCACCCTCTCCTAGATTGCCTTGACCTGTCCGTTCCCGAGCCATCATCAACCATTGTTGATGACATTGAAATGTCTAACACCACCACCACCTCCTCCAATACTTATATGGTGCCCGCTGTCCATCTCCCACAATTGGTTGAAAAAATCGATTGATCCTGTTTTGACGAGGAGGATTCAGATGTTTCTCCTTCCTCCAAACATTCCCGCAAGTGCCAAATTATGGCTGCTCCCTCCACCTTGTGGGACTCTGAGAATGAGGTGGACATCTATGGTTCTGATGACGAGATCCAAGGTCTTTATGACCAATACATTCAGGACCCCAGGTTAGTACATCCTCCCTATTCACTGTACCAGTACTCATCCATTGCTGCTGCTACCCCTTATGCATGAAACGATGCAGTGGAGTTGAGTAGTGCTGTATATACATCGAATGTATCAGTACATTGCCAAATGGATAATGCTATTTGCGCCCATGGCTCTGATAGTTTGTGTGTGCGATATGGAAAACCTGAGGCCCCCTACTGGATTCTTGACTCTGGTGTATCTATGCACTTCACCCCTGATCGCTCAGATTATGCTGAGTTCACACCCCTTAAAGGTGCTGATCGCATACCAGTCCACACTGCTGCCTCCATAATTTTTGTAGAAGGCAAAGGACATGTGACTGTACCATGGCAAGACTCATTTGGTTGCACCCAAACCCTATCATTGTTTGATGTTGGGTATCTACCTAACTTACAAGTGCACCTGATCTCCCTAGGCTGCCTACTATGTGCTAGAGCTACTGTAAAGGGAACTGCCACACAGATTGATGTGTTATATGGAGATGGAGAGCTACTTACCCCATTCACTCCAGGACCATTAGGCCCAAATATGTACACTCTCCAAAGCACCCCTAAACCTAAGAACCTTCACACCAAGGCTGAGCCTACCTGGGATATACTCCATTGCCAATTCGGTCACCTTTCTAAGGAGGTTTTGAGGCATGTGCGAAAACATATGCGAGGCTTCCCTGAGATTAGCACACCACAGGAGGACAAGATCTGTCCTGGCTGCACTCTAGGCAAGATGCCTAATCGAGCCTACCCACCTGATGTGTGACAAGCTACTCATGCATTCAAACTTGTGCACTCTGATATCAAGTCATTCCCCATTGAGTCATACCACTGCTACAAATACATTATCACTTTTGTGGACGACTATACATCCTTCACATGGATCACGCCTTTGCACACGAAAGATGCTGCATTGACAGCAACCAAGCACTTTATGTCAATGAATCGGATGCAATTCAATGCAACAATCAAAGGATGGATGTCCAATGCAGGGGGAGAGTACAAGTCGAATGCTTTCAATAAGCTCCTAGCTGACAATGGGATATGTGTATTCCAGAGCGCTCCACATGTACCCTAACAAAATGGTCATGCAGAACACTTTATGCGCACTTCCATGGATAAGTCTGAAACTATGCGCCTTGAGGCTTGCATTTCAGACAGTTGGTGGGAATTCTCAATGGCCCATGCATGCCATCTGTACAATAGGACACCGCTCTGCCGACATAACTGGCATACCCCATATGAGCTCCTTTACAAGGATAAGCCTGACATCAGCCACTTGCGCATGTTTGGTTGTGTAGCATACATATTCATCCCTCAGGATGTGCACACCAACAAGATGGCCCCTAAGTCAGAGCTGATGGTGTACCTAGGTATTGCCCCTGGACACAAGAGCAATTTCATTTTTATGCACTTTCCCAATAATGTCATTTTCACTTCCATGCATGCTCTATTTGATGAAGTGCAATTTCCTAAGTGCAATACTGCATCTCGCAGACAACCCGCTGCACTAGACCCTGTTCTCAAGGTTGAAGAGTTTGAGCCTATACAGGTTACTCCTCCCTTTAGAACTGAGGATAACCCCCATCATCCTCATTCTTGTTGTCTCCTGACTCCTCCCCCAGTTCCACCTCCTAGTCCTCCTCCACCACCTCCGAGAACACCTTCTCCTTGACAAGAACCTCTTTCACCACCTTGCCGACCCAAGAAGGGACAACACCCTCCTAACCCTAACCCACTCCCAGCACGCCCTCAGCATGAATGTTATGTGCCCAAAAGGCCCAGCAATGTGTATGGTGACGACCGACACCCTGTGGAGCAAGTGAAGGAAATAGAGTGTACTACACGATGGTGCGATATTGTAAATCCACAGCCTGAGCAACCAGAACCTGGTCCCTCTGTTGAGCAAGAACCCCCTCTAGAAGGAGATATGCCAGGTCAATTCCCAAGCACATCTGCACTGTCCACTCCCGCTGACACAGCACCAGTCTCTCCCACCGCTCTTAGTGAGAAAGATGTTGAGCAGCTATGTCAGAAAGGGGGAGCTGACTTGGTTGCATTTCTCATGTCGAAGGCAATCTCTCTGGCTGATTCTGCAGAATCAAAGCTGATTCGCAAGTGGACATTTAGGGACATCCTTAAACTACCTACTGCAGTACAAAAGGAGTGGAAGGCTGCATGCTGCAATGTAAAACAAATAATCCTTTCTGGATAGATAAGGATTGAATAAAGGGTGTGAGTATAGACTCGACCCAAGGGAGGGGGACAGGAGACACACAGACAGCAAGAGGAGACAGGTGACCAGTGGCCAGAGCCCAATTCACACAGATGGAAAGTGAAGGGCCAGAAAGATGTATTCTGAGATGTGATACACCTGTTTTATAGTCCCAGGAATACCCATGAACTTCTATCTACGAGATCTAACTAATCTGGGTCCAAATGGCACCCAGCCGGTATGTAAGCTAAAAGGATCTGGTCCAGATGAACGGATCCAGTACTGGATTGACACAATCCGGGCCCGGAACAAACAGCCGGATTGTACAGATGGATGTGGAAGACCTACATGGAAGATGAAAAAGACCTACCTGGATGGACGATGGATGCTATGGATGCTTGAATGGACTTTTGCAATGAATGAAAAGGGGGGTTTACAACTGTAGGAGGATTCAACCTCCCACATTCACAGGGGACTTGAATACTGACTGTCCTCAGTCAGTCACGTGACTGTGAGAAGTCGCAGCTTGGCAAGGGAACAATAGTGGCACAGGTGGATCAAATGTCCACCTGATTGCATGTCGGACTCTGTAACATGTCACGTCTCTCTCTCTCCTCTCTCTTCTCTCTTCTTCTCACCTCACTACTCCATCACCCAAAATGTCTGACATCAACAAGATCCTCACATTCGTGCAACCACCAATGAAGGACAACCCACAGACGCACGCCCAGGACAATCTCAAGGCGGCCAGTGAGTCAATCGCAATTGTCACGAAAAGTGTTATGGACGACAGGGATGAACTGGGGAAGGAGAAATAAATGTGGATAGTCGAATGGGAAAACACCATGGTATGTGGCCAAGTTCATCATATTCGATCTGATCACTAACCTATCATAGAGACATGCCCTCGGGTATTTACAAGATGCATGCCATCTTGGTGTCAAGGCTGTCCTCAATACCAGGATGGCTGAGACAATAAGAGACACCAATGAAACCACCACCTGATGGAAGAACAAGATGGCAAGCCAACAACGGCTATGAGATGAAGAAAACACATGAGCACCAAACAAAGTCAAACAAGCGGCCATCCCACACGAGGTGAGTATGATCCCAACAGCTCCAGTCCCTGGGCCCAGCAAGGAAACGGGCGTGAAGCGGCATCTCCCCGTTGTCGTGATTCCGCCATGGCCAACCAAGGTAAGTGACTAGTACGCATCATGGTTTCAATGCTAACAAGTTGAATCAGCAACCATGGGTCGTTGAAGACAAGGATGAGGACAACGAGAATGAAGACAATGAGCTGGCCCCAAAGAAGGTGGCTACAGGTGACACATCCCATAACCACGACCAGCCATGCGGTGGATGCGCCAGGGTGAAGATCCCATGCCGGGGTCATGAAGGTCAGACCTGCGACTGGTGCCAAGGCCTCAAGGCCAAATGCGACAAGTTGAGTGGACGAGAAGGGAAGGTGGTGAAAGTGAAGGCGATGGATGGGCTGAAGGGGTCGACCGACAGGAAGGGGAAGGGCAAAGCCCCAGATGCATGTTATCTGGGTTCTGCATGCATAACTAACTCTTTACTAGAAGCTCCTAACCACCCCCATCAGAACAGGGTACCGATACACATCATCAAGGTATCTGACAGCAAGTGTGGAGAAAGGGATGATGAACCGGAACCGGCAAACATGAAGTGGTGCCCACGCACGGGTGAAGTGGATCCAGAGGTATGCAAGGTGGGTCTCAGGACCCTCGCCCTCCTGGAACACAAGCTATTACACACCCAAGCACAAGTTCAAGAGTCGGTCACTCAAATGCAAGGGTTGGTGGCATGGGCACAAGAATCCATGGCAGTGTTCAAGGAGGTACAGGCTGAGCTGGTGGGAGTAAAGGTGGTGATGGGTGGGTGGTAAAAACAAGGTCATTGTAGATAGTCTTGTATTTTCTGTTTCATATCCGAGTCCAATCCATTCTGAGTCTGTATCTGTGTGTGTCCGATCCAGTGAGGTCTGAATGAAACAGAGAGAAAATAAGTGAGTGAATGAATGCAAGGATGTATGATAAATCAAATAATAATGAGAAACTGGATGCAGGGTACTGCCCAACTTGTTTTCATCAATCGACTTGCTGCATCTATGCCTGCTTGGATTCCAAATGGACAGATACCGGATTGGCACTGGATCAAAGGAACAGATTACCAGATAAAATGCACCGGTCTCAAGGTGCATTCGAAACTGAATATCTAAATATGGTGAATACAAGATAGAGAGGACGAAGTGATATATGAGTGTTTCTGTATTGTTTTCAATGAAGGAATATGCTAGGCGACTAAAGTGATGGTATGAGAGTCTGTTTGTATTTCTTAGCGGTATGTGCAAGATGATGACACCAGATGAAAACCAGGGTGAAATCAATTGACACTGGACTAAACCCAGGATGGAACGGGTATGTAGTGGGTTGATATGAAAAATGATATTGTGGGCTTCCAACCTGACTTGGCTTCTTCAATCTACTTTTTCCGAAACCGGATGTGACCAGATTGATGATGAGCAGATTCTGAATAGTACATATGGCCCAAAATATAGATGAAAAGTAACATACAAATAACGGATGTGAAAACGACCAAAATGCAAAAATGAAACAACAAGGAACAGGGGTGAAATGGATAGTGAGTACCTCCCCCCGGGAAACTATAAATGATGACCTCCCAGGCATCGCAATCTGGGAGAGGGAGAGGAACGATGAAAGATGAATAAAAACCTGTAGCACAATCGGAGGGCCGGATAGGTGGCTTTGAATCAAAAGGGACAAAGGAAGCTTGATGAAGAGAAGATGAAATAGAAGGGTAAAAAATGAAACCAGATTGACCAACTGGGTGGTGACAGAAAACGTCCTGTTGCGAGGACAGCAGGATGGATTCACCCGAGACGGGTGGTGGGATCAATAGATGGGGGGATGAGACTAAGATGAAGGGGGAAAGGTCAGCAGACATAGATGATAGAGAAGGAGAGAGATCCGATAGGACAAATCTGGTCGATGGACAGTCGTCCGGAATGGCGGATGATGATACAAATATGGGCGATGGCCTGGATATGACTAGTGACAAAGATAAAGAAGGAGAGCAGTTAGTAGAGATGGACAAGGAAGGAGTGATGCTGATATCCGACATAGCAGATTTGAGTAATGTAGGGGAATCTGACATGGTGAATGGCAATACGGGTTGGGGTGACAGCCTGGATTGAAATGGTGTGACAACTAAGTTGTCAGCCGGTATGGATGATGGAGAAGGAAGGGGTTCAGGCACAGCAGACAATGATAGGATGTGGATAAGTGGTCCTAATATGGAAAAATCATCAGCTATCACAGATAAAGAAGGTGAAACGGAGTCCAGCACAGTGAACAAGCAGGGTACGGAGGAAATGCACACATGAGGATAGTTCTTGCTAGGGTCAATGGATATGACCACTGAGATGGCTGGATCCTCTGAACAAGCTGGTGCTGAGGTATTCACAGATGAGCTGAACAGCTCTGGATTGATGTCCATGATCTCATCTCTATCCAGGACAGATACTGACAGGATGGGTGTGGCCAGATGCAATGTCCATGGTGGCTGTGCAGCTGAACCAGAATGATGACATGGTTGAGCGACAGGCTGCGATGAAGCTGGGAGGATGTGAGGTGATGATTCTGGTGATGAATGTGATGCCAATGACTGTGCAGAGCAGTCCAGTGATGGAATGTGGACAACCAGTGCAGGTGTAGGTGCAGGATCCAGAAATGGATTGATAACAGTCAGATATGGTGGTGAGAATGGGATGTTGCGAATGCAAGATCGTGATAGGAGGAATGTGGCCACATCCATAACATCAGATAGTGGGTAAATGTCATCTGGATGGATGTCTGGTCAGATGATCTCAAGGCAATTCCGGATCCAGACCTCAATATCCTGGGGGAACCCAGTGATAAATAACCAATCCTGGTCTAGATCAGACAGCTTCTGGGTTGATACAAGTGGATTGGCAAATTTGAGGAACTGTGTTACGCTTGATCCTGAAGGGTCTAGCATGAACTTGGTGAAGGGTCCTAAGATACAGAGACAAGGGGATATCTTGCTAATGGCAAGATCAAGAGGTTCATCCTGGTATAGACCAGACGATAAACTTCCTGGTGAAGCAGGTAGACCAAGGACAATCCCTTGTAATCGGGATGAGACGCAGGGGAGAGCTAAAGCGCTCACTCAGGTGTAGAGCGAAGACACACGAAGAGGGGAGTTAGGATGTTATATGCCAAGTAGGTCTAAGCTGGAGTACAGGAGGACTACTTGGGGTTTATATATGAGGACAAGGGAAAGCTGAGTAATCATATAGAAAGGAAAAGAACGAAGAAGAACAATAGCTGACTGATCATTGAGTCAGCGGGCCAATAGCGAAATGACCTTGGTTGGTAAGCAAGGAACATTCTAGAAGACGGGGAAATAAACAGGTATGTGATGGAGGGAAACACGAGCTTGGCATAATGAGAGCTAAGCAAGGAGAAAAGAGTTCGCAAGAAAAGTAAGTAAACAGGACAAATCGTAACAAACTGCCTGTAATATGCCCTGAGGTTGTCAAGAGAGTGCATCTGCTTTGATCTAAACTCCTGCACAATGGAAACAAGGTCAGCTCGACTATAGTTATGCAGACCTTCACATCCTGGGTAATTCTTCTTGACTGCTACTATGAATGCATCCCAATCCAGGACCAGATCTGATGCTTCTGGGAGGTTCAGCATTATCAAGGTCAGCATAGTAGATGGCGAGCTTGATCTTCTGTGCATGGTCATATCCGAGGGTGTCTCCAAGTGCAGAAATGTTATAAAGGAATCCGGGTAGTTGTTGTGGTCTGCTGGTGTCAAATCAAGGGGCCTCAGGGGTGTCCCAACAGGGTCAGATGAAGGTATCCGGCATGCTGATGTAATGGCCTGAGAGTGGAATGGATGGATGATGCTAGCACTCCGAATGTGGAATGACCAGATGTGTGGGAATAACCTGGAAAGGAATCAACAATAACGAAATGAAAGATGATGAAACAGCAAATGAGTGAGCTAGGGGTCGATGGGAAGCGACATGGATGGGATAAATGAAGGACTGAAAAAAAAGGGTTGATTTGGAAAAATATGAAGAGGGCTAGGCCATGAACTGTCCCTCAGGCTCTGTGTTCCACTGTACAACACCCTCCCTTGTGGTAGGCTCTAGTTGTAAAACAAATAATCCTTTCCGGATGGATAAGAATTGAATAAAGGGTGCGAGTATAGACTCAACCCAAGGGAGGGGGACAGGAGACACACAGACAGCAAGAGGAGACAGGTGACCAGTGGCCAGAGCCCAATTCACACAGATGGAAAGTGGAGGGCCAGAAAGATGTATTCTGAGATATGATACACCCATTTTATAGTCCCGGGAATACCCATGGACTTCTACCTATGAGATCTAACTAATCCGGGTCCAAACAGCACCCAGCCGGTATGTAAGCTAAAAGGATCTGGTCTGGATGAACGGATCCAGTACCAGATTGACACAATCTGGGCCCAGAACAAATGGCTGGATTGTACAGATGGATGCGGACGGACGAAGACCTACATGGAAGATGAAAAAGACCTACCTGGATGGACGATGGATGCTATGGATGCTTGAATGGACTCTTGCAATGGACAAAAAGGGGGATTTTCAACCATAGGAGGATTCGACCTCCCATAGTGAGCAGCTGGAGATGCTTAAAAAGCAAGACATATATGAACTAGTAAATCGTCCTAGAAACCAGCAGGTCATTAAGAACAGATGGGTCTTTGACATCAAACCAGACAGTCAAAAACATGCACAATTAGTTGCAAAGGGATTCTTCCAGATCGAAGGACTCGACTTTGATCAGATATTCTCCCCAGTTGTGCACTTCAAGACAGTGCAGCTTATGCTTGCACTAGCTGCCCTGGAAAACTGGCATATTGAAGCTGTTGACATCCATAGTGCCTATTTATATGGCAAGCTGGATGAAGAGATCTACATGGAACAGCCAGAGGGATTCAAACTTCCTAGCCAAGAGAACAAGGTTCTCTGCCTACTCAAGGCATTATATGGTCTCAAGCAGGCTGGATTGGCATGGTGGAAAGCCCTCAACCAGTCCATGAAAGAACTCAGCTTTGAATGCCTTAAGTCAGATGCTGGCTTATTTCTCTACAGAAGATGTGGCACCCAAATGGTTGTTGCAATTGTCTATGTAGATGATGCTATGTTCTGTGGACGCAACAAGCAGATCGTTAATGAGGTCAAGTCCCTATTCATGAAGAAGTGGGAGTGCAGAGATCTTGGTGTAGCTACCAAGTTTCTCCACATGCATATCTGCTGCTTAGGACATCAGATCCTAGTTGATCAGTGCAATTACCTAGAAAAAGTCCTAGCACGATTTGGTATACTTAACGCCCACACCGCTCCTACTCCCTTACCTCAGGGGTACTACCCCCTAGATAACAATCAAACTGCTAATCCTGGAACTTGCTTATAATTTCAGTCCATTATTGGGTCTTTGCTCTATATCATGTTGGGCACTCATCCTGATATTGCATATGCAGTCACTGCCCTCTCTAGGCAGGCTGCCAACCCCACAGAAGATCATGTAAACAAAGCGCTGTATATCTGCCACTATTTACTTGGTACTCGCCACTACTCCCTGATCTATGATGGCACTTCTGGGGATGGTATCACTGCTTGCACTGATTCAGACTGGGCCTCAGATCCAAATACTAGGCACTCTCAGACTGGCTGGTTCCTTAAACTAGCTGGTGGTATATTCTCATGGCAGACCCGAATGCAAAAGGTTGTCGCCCTGTCCTCCACTGAGGCAGAATATATTGCCCTATCTGATTGTAGTCGCCAAGTGATATGGATTCGCCAACTACTTGGTGAATGTTACGCTTGATCCCAAAAGGTCTAGTGTGAACTTGGCGAAGGTCCTAAGACACAGAGACAAGGGGGTATCTTGTGGGTAGCAAGATCAAAGGTTCGTCCTGGTTGCACCAGATGATGGACTTCCTGGTGAAATGGGTGGACCAAGGATAATCCCTTGTAATTGGAATGAGATGCAGGGAGAGCTAAAGCACTCACTCAAGTGTAGAGCAGAGACACACGAAGAGGGGAGTTTAGGATAATATATGCCAAGTAGGTCTAAGCTAGGGTACATGGGAGTGACTTGGGGTTTATATATGATAACGAGGGAAGCTGAGTAATCGTATGGAAACACAAAGAATAGGGAAGAACAAATGGCTGACTGATTGTTGAGTCAGCGAGCCAATAGCAAAATGACCTTGGTTAATAAGCAAGGAACATTCTGGAAAACAAGAGAATAAACAAGCACATTATGGAGGGAAGTATGAGCTTAGCGTAATGAGAACCAAGCGAGAAGAAATGAGTCCAAAAGGAAAAGTAAGTAAACAGGACAAATCGTAACATTACCCCTGGTCTAGGGTGTTGAGTCCATGACAAAGACTAGAAATTGCCATATGAGGGGCCTGGGGAGCCTGTGATATTACCCCATCCAACCTCATTGATGATGTCCTCAATGTCAGCCGATTTGGGAGAAGGTGCACAAGGTGCAGGAACCAGGATGGGACAGCATGAACGTCTTTGATGGCATGGGTGGTGGCTTGGCAGTGATGGCGGAGAACGGGGGGAATGATGGGAATGACGGGAGGAAGATGAAGATGAAGACGAAGACAGCAGGGGCGACCAATAGGTGTAGGGGGAGATTCACTCGGGGCAGAGGTACTGTGGGTGTCCTGGCTTCCTGACCTTGCAGGTAGGACAGACATAGAGGAGACAATTGACCTGCCAGTGGCTGAGGATGTGGCATTTATGACAGGCCTCTTTGTAGAGGGGGTGGTCTTGTGGGATGGTCTTGTGGGATGGGAAAGAGGTGTGTCCGCCAGAAGTCTTCTTCTTCCCAAGGGCTTCTCCCATTGGGGCTAGTAGCAATGATTTCGTCCGAGTCCATCTGAGCACGGCTTTGCAGGATGAAGGGAATGTGTTCCCCTTGATCCTCCCACCTGGCTCGTAAGGAGGAGTATGCAATGTTGGCCATATACCCATCTAGTTCTTCAAGCCAATCTCCAAGGTCAAGTTGGTAGGCCATTCCAAGATCGTGAACCAAGAGCAACGCCGACCATTGCATGGTATAAGATGGGAGACAAAGATTCTGGATAATGGCAGGAATTCGGGCTAGTTGGTGATACGCTTGGGTGAGGTATAAGAGGGGGGACCCAGGTTGGAAATGGCAATCTATAGGCATGGCAAGGTGGGAGTTGGTCAGATGGGCAGTGAGGATAGTGTGGTATTCCTCATTGGGGTACCCTTCCCTGAACCTGTGAGTGTGGAATGGAAGGTCAGGCTCAACAGGGAAGTTCTCCTCGTTCTCACGGTTGGGGGCAATACGTCCGGTATGGTCTCCCCAGCTGAAGGAGACTATATGATTTCCACAGGCAGGTTGAGGATGAGGGGTATCAACGTGGGGGTGAGGCAATTCAGTGGGAGTGACAAAGTACGAATCTTCAGAAGATATAGAACAAGGAGAGGATGGGGTTATCAAAGATTCAGTAGGAAGGCTGCTGGAGAAGGCATCAACAGCAGCATCAGATGGGAGAAGTATCAGAATAGAAGACTCAGTGCCCTCAGCAAGAGGCAGAGGTGATTCCATCCATTGATTGTCAGGTGGAGGGCTCTAGCTAAGTCGTCTGGTGACAATTCCTGAAGGGACGAGGGGGGATGTGGCATGAGGGTGAGAGGAGGTGGGGCCAATGGACATGGTATGAACGGCTTTGATTGAGATGGAGGGACGGGGTTTTGGGAAGACCTTGGGGTGGAGGTGTTTATAAGCATTGAGGATGGTCTTGGCATTAGTCAGATCAGATTCTGCTTGCCAAGAATCTTCATCAGTGGTATAACCCTTCCACCTAATCAGGAATTGCCAATGGGTTGGGGTTCCTTTGTGACATATGACTTTCTCGACTTCATATTCTTCTTCACCTTCTATTAACTCTGGAGGTGGGGCCAGGTAATTCAGACCATGGACGTCATTTTCACGATAGGGCAACAAGAGAGAAGCGTGGAACATGGGGTGAATCTTCCATGTTTTAGGAAGGCAGAGGTGGTAGGAGATGGGAGATATGACTTCAGTGATTACAAATGGTCCTTCTCGTTTGGGTGCGAATTTAGGGGAGGTGAGGGAATGTTTTAAGTTCTGTGCTTCTAGCCAGACTTTATCTCTGTGCTTCCAAGGGGTGAATCTGTGTGTGTTCCATGATTTCATGACTTGTCGTGCAAGCTTGTGGGCTGCCAAGGCTTTGTCATGGAAGCAGGAGAGCGTATCTAGTCTGGTTTTGACAGCAGGTAATGGGGTCTCTGCAATGATTGTGGGTAATGGTTTGGGTTCGTATCCCATCATGAGGAAAAATGGGGATTGGTTGGTGACAGAGTGAGGGCGGTGGTTGTGTGTGAATTCTGCCATAGGGATGTGTTCTGCCCATTCAGTGAGGTTTTGGTGGCAGAATAGGCAGAGGTAGGTTTCGATTTCTTGGTTTACTTGTTCAGTTTCACTGTCAATTTGTGGATGATAGGCAGTGGAGAGGGCAAGCTGATATCCAATGAGCTTTGCCAGAGATTTGGTGAATTCAGAGGCGAATTGGGGGCCGCAATTGGAGATAATATTGTCATAGAGTCTGAACCAGGTGTATACTTTATGAAAGAAGAGGTGGGCAATCCCTTCAGCAGTGACCATTTTTCGAGTGGGATATAGAATCACCCCCTTAGTAAACCCATGGTTGACCACAACCAAGAGACTATCAAAGTTAGAGGACTCTGGGAGGTCCATGATGAGGTCGCAGGAGATCTGTTGGAAGGGGTGAGTGCAGGAGGAGGAGATGAGGGTGAGTGGAGCAACAGTGGGGTGTGTGTTTGCCTTCATCTGCTAGCAGGGCCCACAACCCTCGACAAAGCGGCGGACAAAGGAGGCCAGACTGGGCCACCAGTAATCACGGAAGATGAGCTGGCGAGTCTTAAGATATCTGGGGTGGCTGGCAGAGGGGTGGTCATGGGCACAAGAGACGACCTTGTGGTGGAGGGCATTGGGCACATAGACGCTGCCTTGATAAGTAAGGATGTCAGCATCATAGGACCAATCAGACAGGTGGGAGCGAAACTTGGAGGCAACTGATCCCTCAAGAGTGTGGAGGGCATCGGTGATGATAGGGTCGGAAGGGGAGGAGGCAGCGACTTTGGCAGCAAGGTCCATATCAATGAGTTTGACAAAGAGATCGTCAGGAAGGAGGACAATGTCCTCGTTGTCAGCATTGTCGGAAAACACGAAGTCCAGCCGGCGGGACAAGGCATTCAGGGCAGAGAGGGCGGAACCAGGGACATACATAGGTGAACTTCAGGTCAAAGTCAGCAAGGTCCAGGAGCCAGCAGGCTTGCTGGCAATTGAGCTTGTGAGGCTCATGGAAGTAGGTGAGGTTTTTGTGGTCCATGAGGATAGAGACCACAAAGGGGGAGCCATAGAGATGGTGGCGCCATGCTTTGAGCACACAGATGATGGCAAGGAGTTTGCGATCATATATATCATAGTTCCGCTCCATGGAGCAGAAGGACTAGGAGAGGTAGGCGCATGGCCGGAGGTCACCATTACTATCGGGTTGGAGAAGAACATCACCTGTCGCCCACTTCAAGGCGTCAGTGGTGACAGAGAATGGTTTGGTGGGATTGGGTAGGAGCAACATGGGTGCAGAGGTAAATGTTGTTTTCAAGGAGGTGAAGGTGCCAGCACATGCAGGGGACCATTCCCAGGGGTGGTCCTTCTTGGTGAGTTCAAGAAGGGGGTGAGCAATGGTGGAGTAATCCGGGATGAATCACCAATAGAAGTTGGTGAAGCCAAGGAAGAACTGGACGTCCTTGACCTTCAGGGGAGTTGGCCATTTGGCGATCCCAGCAAGTTTAACAGGGTCCATGGCGAGTTCTCTGGGTCTGACTACCATGCCGAGGTATTCAACTTCGGTAGTGGCAAAGTCGCACTTTTCCAATTTAAGATGTAGGTCAAGTTCGGTCATTTGCTGGAGGACACGGCAGGTGCGTTCGATGTGAGTTTTCTCATCTGGTGAGAAGATGAGGAGGTCATCCATGTAGATGACAAGCCATCCTTCGGTGATGAGGTCATGGAAGGAGTCATTCATGAAGCATTGGAAGGTGGCAGGGGAGTTCATTAGTCTAAAGAACATAATGGTGGGTTTGAATAAGCCCTTGTGAGTGAGGAAGACAGCCTTCCAGCAGTCAGATTCTTTGATCCTGACATTGTTGTATCCCCATCAGACATTGAATTTGGTGAATACTTTGGCACCCTGGAGCCGTTCAACAAGGTCAGAGATAAGAGGAAGGGGGTAGGTATCTTGAACTGTGTGTTCATTGAGGTATCAGTAGTCCTGACAAGGATGTAATTTTCTGTCTTTTTTCTTAACGAAGAAGAAAGGGGATGACTAAGGGGATTTCGAAGGGCAAATCTTTCCTGCACAAAGGTTTTCTTTGAGGAAATCTTTGGTGGCTTTCTTTTCGGCTTCGGTAAGGGGGTAGAGCTTTGCTGATCGTGGTTTAAATGTTTCATCAAGCTCAATGGGGTGGTCATAAGGGCAAGAGGGAGGGAGGTGGTTGGCAGACTCTTTAGAAAACACAGATGCAAAGTCTGTGAATTCGGGGGGAAGATGTACTTCCTTCTTTTCAGCAAGAGCTTCAATGGTGAGGTCTGTTGCAGTGGTAAGACATTTGATGATGACTTCATCCTCCCATGCTTTCCATTCCTTATAAGTTAGCCACCTGTGCCCTCCCCAATCTTGGAGGTAATTAAACAGAGTACTATCCTGGTCTTGTTTGACGTGGACATGACAGACTTGAACCGGGTCCAGGATATTCACAACTTTGGCTGCATGTTCCATGAGCCACTTTGTTTCAGAGGGAGATTCAGTTGGTTTGACAGGTGGTAGGGCATCGGAGATGGGGAGAAGGAGAGTACTGGTTGACCAGTCGATGAGTGGGTTGGCTTCTTGTAGCCAGGGCATTCTGAGGATGAAAGGGTCATCTCCACAGTGCATGACATGCAAGATTTCAGAGTAGGAGAGGCCTTTGATGACGAAGGGTAGGGTGACAGAGAATTTAATCAGACCTCCTTTATTCGGGGTGTTGTCTGCATTTCAAACTGGGATGGGTTTCAGGAGTCTGGTGAGTGGGATGTGATGTTTCTTGATGAATCCCCAATCTATGCAGGATCGGGTGGCCCCAGAATCTATAAGGGCATGAGTTTTGACAACTTTCAGACCAGTAGCAAAGACAATTGGGATTCGTATTGCTCAGGGGTCTTTAGCTACTAGTACACAGTGATTAGAGGAGGAAATGTGCATCAGGGGTGTTCCTCCCTTCAAAAACCCTTGCCCCATCCAGAAAAGGTCACCCTCTTGACAGTTTCTTCAGGAGGGTCTTCTTCCTCCTCATCGTTGGGAACAGGTTCAAGTTTAGAGAGTAAGGGGGTTTTAGCAACCTTCTTGACAGAGGTTTTCTTCTTCCCTGGGGTTGGGAAGGTGGGGCAGGCATTTGACATATGCCCAGGTTGGCGGCAGTGGAAGCAGAGTTTTATCATCATACACTGCTTTCACTTTTCTGGGGTTAGCTTGCCAATCCTGACGACGTCTACATCCATGGTATCTGGGTCCTTTGTGGAGGCAGTAGAAGATGCAGCAGGCCAGAAGTAGTTGTACATTCCTTTTTGCTTGTAGGTGTCAAGTCCAGGTCCTCTAGACTCAAGTCCGATTGGAGGTCTGAGGGTTAGTGTACAAAGTTTGTAAGGAGGATGAACGGACTTCAGAGCGGCAAGGGGGTACCTAGGAGGACATTGGTGCAGGACTTATGTGTTGCACCCTTGCCTAGGCTCTGTCCTCGTATTTTGTAGGAGAGAGGGAGAGAGAGGAGAGAGAAGGGAGTCGGACGAGAGACAGGAGGTGACTAGTTCGATATTCGTACTAAGGTACAGAAACGGAGTACAGGAAGCTTATATACTGAGGTCCGGTCTGGAGTTCAGACGGAGGAATGGAGGAGCGTATGGTAAGGTACATCGGGTAAGAGGAAAGCATGTGGAAACAGGGAACATATGTAGGGAGGGCATATGGTGTGGCAAAGGGTCTAAGGGATGAGGCTAAGGGTCATAACTAGGGAATGGAGGGTAGGGAATGCTAAATAAGGAAAGTGAGGGAAGTCTGATACTAGGAGAATGGAGTCCGATATGAAAGGGATGAAGTCCGAGTGAAGAGGTCTGGAGTTGGATGAGTGGGGTCCAGAGTAGGGATTCGGAGGCCAGAGTTGATAGGGGTTGGGACAGATATGACAGTGCCCCCCTATTAAGGCCGAGCCCTTGAGGCTGGCTAGGATCGGGTCAGGGTGGACGGTCACATGATGAGCATGAGTCGGAGTTTGAAGAGACCATAGGTCGCATCTCGCTTAAGTTGATCTTGTCCTCTAACCACAATCACTTCCTGTGCCACTACCCCCTTCATCATCATGCCCACTGCCAACCCACTTGACAACCAGATCGCGGCTCTTGCAGCCCAACTGCAAGAGATGCAACGATGCCGCGAAGAGGAGAAGGCCGAGAAGGAGTGCCAGGCCTGGGAAGAGGCGGAATGGGCCGCACGCGAAGAACACGAGCACAACAAGCAGAGGAACGTGGCAGAGGAATGCGCCAAGGCTATCCAGGAGGAGTGTCTCCAGAGGGCACATCAGGAACAGGAGGAGGCCTGGAGCAAGGAGAAAGGGAAGGCGCAGGCGACAGGGTGAACGCAGGTGCATGGTCCGTACTCAGACATCGGATGTGGCTGATGGAACTCCGTAGGATGAACCTATTGAGTTCCCGAGTGACGAAGATGGGAATGAAGGTGCCCTGTCAGCCTCGACTCGGGCCCCGAAGTGGGCATGTAAGGCAGCACCACCCAGGTGGAAGGCGTGCACGCGGTGCACGCAACGTGGCGAGGCCTGCGAACCCCCACAACAGGGGTTGAAGGGAAGGTCGTGCTGCGCATGTGCCCGCAGACACCTCATGTGCAAACGGCGCGAGGAACTGGAGGAGGAGGAAGAGGAGGAGGAGGAGGAGGAGGAGGAAGAGGACCACCCAGCACCTTGTAAGAAGGCCCAGGTGGAGGTGGTGGTACCGCTGTCCCCCTACCTCACACCAGGTGCCCTTGTGGCCCTTCTCACGAAGGCCGCGGGATCACTTGGCCTCATTGCCGGGGGTGTCGCACCTCTGCGAGAGGAAGTGGCCGGGGTTCGGGAGGAGCTGAGGAGGCTCCAAGAGGAGGTTGCGAGGATCTGGTCGAGGGAGTGTGGGCATGAGGAGGTGGGGATGCAGATGGAGGTGGGGAGGATGGAGATGGAAGTCCAGACAGAGGGGTTGGAGGAGTCAGAGGTGGAGATGGAGATGGAGGCAGCCCCGGAGAAACCAGAGGCTGAATAGATAGAGTAATTTTGTTTTTTCTTTTCTTTTCGTAAATGAACGAGGTCCGAATCAGAGTAAGGAGTGAATAAAAGGAAAAGAAGGAAAGGAAAGGAAAACGGAGTGAGTACTCAAGGAGGAAGTGGTCTGGACTTGTCTGGGTACCTCCGGTGGAAGTCCGAGACCAAGTCCGAAGTGTGACCTAACTCTGTAGCTAACAACCAAGAGGTCTCGTCATCAGTCCCCTCATACCTGAGCCAATGCACCAAGTACAGGAGTTGGCAGTGACGCCTTCTCTGATCGATCTTGGAGTCTAGGATCTCCGTGATCTCATACTCGGGTTCTCCGTCAACCTTGATCAGAGGTGGCGGAGGTTGGACATGGTTCGGGATGGAGTTCGGAGTAGAGGGTTCTAACTACGAGGCATGAAAGACTGGATGTACGGATTTCATAGAGTCAGGTAGTCGTAAGGTAAAGGAGTGTGAACCAGGCTTAGCAATAATAGTGAAAGGTCCTAAGTATCATTCAGAGAGTTTTTTTGAAGGTCTTGTGGATCGGAGGTATTTCACTTTAAGGTATACCTGATCTCCGATAGTGATGTTTGGAGCTGGAGATCTTCTCGTGTCTGCTGGTCCTTGATAGTGCTTCTGTGCTTCCAGTATCTCTGATCGGAGGAATTCGTGGAGTTGGTCCAAGTCCGTGACATAGGACTGGGCTGCAGAGGAGGTGAGAGTGGTATCGGAGTTGACGGAGAGGTTCGGATGGTAGCCCTTGTTAGCGAAGAAGGGTGATACGCCGGTGGTAGCACTGGGTGCATTGTTGTAAGAGAACTCTGTGAGCAGAAGGAGTTCTGACCAGTTGTCTTGCTGGTAGTTGCAGTAGATCCGGAGGTATTGCTTGAGGGTCTGATTAGCGCACTCTGTCTGACCATCTCCTTCAGGGTGGTATCCCAAAGTGAAGTGTAGGTGCATGTTGAGAGCTTTACCTAGTGACTGGAAGAAGTGCAATACAAACTCGGAGTCCCGGTCGGAGGTGACGTGGGAGGGAACTCCATGTTTCAAGAAGACATAGAGGAAAAACAGCTTGGCGAGCTCAGCAGAGGTGATGGTGTCGTGAGTCGGAACGAAGATGACTTGTTTCAATAACCGATCTATGATGACGAGGATGGTGGTGAAGCCGGAGGAAGGCAGGAGCTGCTTGATGAAGTCCATGGATATGGAGTTCCATGGTTTCTCCGGGACCAGGAGCTGCTTCAGGAGACTGTATGGGTGATGTCAGGGGACCTTGGCTCGGAAGCATGTCGTGCAGGAGGACATGTAGTCCTTGACGAATGTCCGAATGCCCAGCCAGGTGTATTCGCGATGGATCAACTCTAATGTACAGTTCTGTCCGAAGTGGCCTGCAGTAGGGTGATTGTGGAAGGTCCGGAGAGGTTGGAGTCGGAGATCTGCAGCATCAGGGACATAGATGTGTTTGTCCCTTAGGAGGAAGCCTTCGGGGCTTACAGACCATCTCGGGTCATCTAATGACTCAGAGGAGAGGAGGGGTGACATGACTAGGTCAGCAGGGAGAGAGGAAAGGATGTCAGAGCAGACTTGTTCGGTGTCGAGTAGGACGGAGGCCCGGAGTAGTGGAGTCTCAAGGAGTGTGGCTCATAAGGACGTAGCGAGTTGCTCCGAGGTGAAGATGGGCCAGAAATTGTCGGGATTGACATGAGTGAAGTCCCTATCCCCCTCTTTGGGGTAGATGTCCCAGCATCTAGTTAGTGCATCGGGCTTAGCTCCAAGCTTACCAGGGCAATATCGGACTGCTATATTGAATTGGCAGAGGAACTCCGACCATCGGGCCTGGTGGCGCGTCAGGAGTTTCGTGGTGGAGAAGTACTCCAGGTTCTTGTGGTCCGTGATTACATTGACAGGGTGGGTGGAACCCTCTAGGAAATGTCGCCATGAGGTGAATGCCTCAAAGATTGCCAGTAACTCCTTGTCATGGGTGTCATAGTTCAACTCTGCTCCGGTGAGGGTATGAGAGTAGAACATGACAGGGTGGAGATCGTTTTTGGAGTTTATGGAGAGGATACCGGCGATGGCGTAGTCGGAGGCGTTGGTCTCAACCATGATCGGAGCATTGGGGTTCCAGTGCACGAGCACCAGAGCTATAGTAAACACATCTTTAAGATGTTGGAAGGACCTATAACAATCTTTGGAGAAGTTCCAAGGAGCACCCTTACAGGTGAGTCGGGTCAGCGGAACCACGATATCAGAGTAGCCATGGATGAAGCGGCAATAGAAGTTGGCGAATCCCAGGAAGGACTGGATGTCCTTGACTTTCTGGGGTTCCAGCCAATCCAATATCATTTGGATCTTATCTTTGGCCATGGAGAGGCCAGAGGGCAAAAGAATATATCTGAGGTATTCGATGGTGTTGCTGTGCCATTCACATTTCTCAGGTTTGCAGTAAAGTCCATGGGTGCGAAGACGCTGGAGGACTTCTCGGACATGCTTCCGATGTGATGCGGGGTCGGCGGAGTAGATGAGGATGTCATCGAGGTACACCACCATGCTGATGTCCAGCATATCGGCAAAGATGCTATTAACAAAGCACTGGAAGGCAGCGGGGGTGTTTGTAAGTCCGAAGGGCATTACTAACCATTTGAAGGAACTGTAGCACGTTCGGAATGATGTCTTCCACTCATTTCCATTGGCAACACGGACCAGGTGGTACGCATGCCAGAGATCGAGCTTCGTATAAATCTTAGCTCTGCTCAGAGCCTCAAGGAGGTCTGCGGTGCACAGGAGAGGGTAACAATCCTTCTTCATGATCTTGTTCAGGCCTCAGAAATCGATGCATAATCGGAGTGAACTGTCTTTCTTTTGGACGAAGAGGATGGGTGCAGTGTGAGGGGAGGAGGATTGGCAGATGAAGCCAATCCGGAGGTGTTTGTCGAGGAAGTCCCAGAGGGCTCCCTGTTCGGAGGGCAAGATGGAGTAGAGGCGACTGATGAGAGATTCAGTGCCTTCCTCAAGTTCGATCTTCAGGTTGAACAGCCTGTGTGGAGGCAAGGTGTCAGCCTTGCCCTTACTGAAGATGTTCGCGAATTTGTGGTACTCCAGAGGAACCTTTGACAGGTCCAGAGACTCTTCGGGCAGAGCGTCAACACATGTAGTGCTGTGACCGCAGATGGAATGGAGGGAGAGGGCGAAGGGTGTCGATCCTTCAAGTTTGCAGGCCCGGTGAAAGGCGGCAGCATTGATGAAGGAGACCAGAGGGGACCGAAGTCCGGGTGCTGTGGAAGAATCCAGGGGTTCTGGCAAAGGTTCACGCAGAGGAGTCAGAGGAGTGTCGGAGCTCGACTCCGGAGGGATGGAGGATGATGTCGGGGTTGGCAAACCTGTGGGGTCAGTTCAGAATGAGATGCTGTTCATAGCCCAATCAATCAACGGATTGCAACAGGCAAGCCAGCAATGTCCGAGGACTATACAACACGAGGGATCCAACGAGGTAACATGAAATGTTTCAGAAGTGGAAGCTCCCGAAGTGAAGGACAATCAGAGGTCTATAGCGGAGGAAATGGAGGAAGTGGAGGAGCCATTGAAAAGATGGAGTGAGAGCATAGGAACAGAGTACGTAGGTAGCTTATTTTTATCTACAAAGGCAGAGTCTATAAAACAATGGGTAGAACCAGAGTCTACGAGTAATGGTACATTGGAGATGGAGAAATCGGGAAGGGAAACTATCGGACAGAGGGAGTTCGGATCTGAAAGAGAGGATGCATTGAGACGGAGTGTCGGAGGAGCACAGTTGTCAGGCTCAACGTGACTCCCAACCTGTGCTGTAGGGGAGTCGCACTCTATTTTTTTGCCTCTGAGGAAGTGGAGCCGGAGGCTGGAGCAGGAGTTGTCATGGCTGCTCGGGCCTTCGCAGCCCTAGAGGTGCTCTTCGGACATTCCTTGGCGGAGTGTCCAGCGAGGCCACAGAAGAGGCACAAGTTGAGCTTTAGACAGTGCTGCCGCTCCTCGGGGAGGAGCTTGCTGTCCTTGCCCAACTTGGCGGAGATCGAGTCAGCTGGGGCAGACTCAGTCCTGCTCTTCTTGTTGGCGGAGGAGGAAGAGGAGCCCTTGGACGACTTGTCCTTAGGCTTTCCGGAGGAGGAGGAGGTGGCAGTGGACGAATTGTCCCTACCAGAGTTGGAGGACTTTGAGATGGAGGTGGAACCGGAGTTGCCAGAGTTTGATCCGGAGGCTTTGATTGCGTGGGCGATTTTGTCCTTGCATTCCCAATACTGGTGGTTGATCTGCTGGGCAAGAGCACAGAGGTCGTGGAGGTTGTTGGGCTTGCCTTGACAAGCGATCTCGTCCTTGATGCGATCCGGGAGACCAGAGTAGAAGCTCCGTCAGAGCGCTCCTTGGCCCCAGTCTCAGACCTGGCTGGCAAGTCAATTCCACTCGACGATGTACTTAGAAATGTGCTGCGAGTCGCACATCTGGAGGTGCTCAAGCTGAGCCTCAGCATCTGCAATAGGGTCGTGAGGTCTGAAGTTAAATTGTAGTTCGTATAGGAATGTGTTCCAATTGTCCATCCACAACAGCTGGAGGATGGGCGCTTCAAGTCCGAGGAGGTCCGGCTTGAAGTACTCGAGTGAGGTCCCCTTAAGGTAAGACTGAGCGAATGTTACCTTCGTCTGATCCTTGCAGTATGTCTGGGGATTGGCCTGAAAATGGAGTTCGCATTGTACTATAAACAGACGGAGTTTCTTTGGATCTGTTCCGTCAAAGGGATCAGGCTCTCAGACCTTGGGCTTAGAGCCTTTGGTCTTTCACCTTTGGAGTGCCTGGCGTGTCATTCCTTTGATCACATCAGTGAGCTGGGTGAATGGTTCGTAGGCTAGCAGGACCTGGTTTCGTTCTTCATTGTCATCTCTGTCGAAGACATCTCCGGTGCCTGTGTCAGAGGAGTCAGAAGGGGAATCATCTTCGTCCGAGTTGTCGTTACCATTGCCCCTTCTACCAGATGGTATCAGGGTGTCAGGTCAGATAAGGATGGGTTCTTCATCTTCCCATTCTGGGAATCTATTCGGAGGGTGCTCAGGGCGGATGCTGGGTGGAAGGGGTGTGAGTGGAGACATAGGTGGTCTGGTATGCGCCTCGGAGATGGAGGACGCTGTGACCATAGAACATGGGGTGAAGCTAGGGAATTCTCTGCAGATCCCACGAGAGCTGCCGAAGGCAATCTGTAGGATCTGCTCACGTTGAGCGATGCGGCAGGTACACATAGCCATAAGGGAGTGTGAGCCTTGACAAGGGTTAGTATGAATATACTGTCAAGTCTGGGTCCTCCGGACTCAAGTCCGATCAGAGGTCCGAGGGTTAGTGTACAAAGTTCGTAAGGAGGATGAACGGAGTTCAGAGTGGCAAGGGGGTACCTAGGAGGACGTTGGCATGGGACTTATATGTCGCGCCCTTGCCTAGGCTCTGTCCTTGTATTTCGTAGGAGAGAGGGAGAGAGAGGAGAGAGAAGGGAATCGGATGAGAGACAGGAGGTGACTAGTTCGATATTCATACTAAGGTACAGAAACGGAGTACAGGAAGCTTATATACTGAGATCTGGTCCGGAGTTCAGATGAAGGAATGGAGGAGCGTATGGTAAGGTACATCGGGTAAGAGGAAAGCATGTGGAGATGGGGAACATACGTAGGGAGGGCATATGGTGTGGTGAAGGGTCTAAGGGATGAGGCTAAGGGTCGTAACTAGGGAATGGAGGGTCGAAGGTACAAAGGGAATGCTAAATAAGGAAAGCAAGGGAAGTCCAATACTAGGGGAATGGAGTCCAATATAAAAGGGACGAAGTCCGAGTGAAGAGGTCTGGAGTTGGACGAGTGGGGTCCAGAGTAGGGATTCGGAGGCCAGAGTTGATAGGGGTTGGGACAGATATGACAGTAGGCATCAGCTCGCTTCCACTGGATAACAAAGTGGACAGCTTTCTTGTACCATTCTTCGATGGTGACTGGAGGGGTATCCATAGAAAAGATATGTTGGCAAAGAGAGTTCGGTATCCCGGCAGCAAAGAAGTTGGTGAGGATAATGTTGTCCTCAAGGGTGCTGAGAGAGACTTGGTTCTTGAACTGCAAGATGTAACTGTTGATATCAGAGAGTTTTGAGATGTGTCATATCCGCTCCGACCTCCGGACCTTTTACTCTTCTCCGTCCTCCGTAGTCCGGACTTCGTTCCTTCATACCAGACTCTGTTCTCTGAGTATCGGACTTCCTTGCTTTCCTTATTTAGTATTCCCTTTATACCTTCGTCCCTCCATTCTTTAGTTACGACCCTTAGTATCACCCCTTAGACCCTTCGCCACGCCATATGCTTTCACTACGTATGCCTCCCATCTTCATATGCTTCCCTCTTACCCGATGTACCTTACCATACGATCCTCCATTCCTCCGTCTGAACTCCAGACCGGACTTTAGTATATAAGCTTCCTGTACTCCGTTTCTGTACCCCAGTATGAATATCAAACCAGTCACCTCCTGTCTCTCATCCGACCCCTTTTTCTCTTCTCTCTCCTCTCTCTTCCTCTCTCCTACGAAATACGAGGACAGAGCCTAGGCAAGGGCGCGACACATACATCCTGCACCAACATCCTCCTAGGTACCCGCTTGCCGCTCCGAACTCCGTTCATCCCTCCTACGAACTTTGTGCACTAATCCTCGGAACTCCGTTCAGACTTGAGTCTGGAGGAACCAGACTTGACAAGATGCGGGTGTCTTGCATCCATCTGACTGCCTTTGCGATGATATCTTCATGTTGGAAGGTCTCCTTAAAACTTTCCACGAACTTCTTGTACATTCCAAATCTGTTGGCAGGGTCAGCAAGTTTCTGGGTTCAGAAGGTGTTGGCCCAGGTGGCTGCAAATCCGCTTCTCATAAATGAGAGAGTGAATGCAATTTTCTTTGCATCGGTGTTGTAGAGGTCCTCGTTAGTGATGAGGTAAAACTGAACAGAGTTGAGCCATGGGATGGCTTTCTCGTAGGAGCCATCATAGTCGTCTGGTTTCCCAAGGCGGAGCTCAGTGGGTTTGGCAGTCGTTGATAGGGGAGTAAACGGTGGGAGTGGGTTTCGTACAGGGGTTTGGACTCGGGTTGTTCTTGCCCAATGTTCTGCATTGGTGAGGGCTCTGGGAAGGGTTTGGTGGGTGGCTATGGGAGTGGGAGATGGTGGGGTTGGCTCTCTGGGGATGGATATTCCTTCAGAGAAAAGGGCAGCAAGGGTGTGATCCTTATGTTGTTCTTGGGGAGAAGTAATGTGGAGATCTAGTGATGATGGGGGGTGTTCTTCCTTGGAAGACTGGGGTTTGGGTTCTGAGTCAATGGGTGGGCGTTCTCTGGTAGGTCCAAAGATCCTATCAGCAAGGCTGGGGGGGTTTCATCAAGATATGGTGGTGGTTTAGGTGGTGCTAACTGCAGCAGGAGAGCTTAGACCATTTGTTACACTTGATCCTGAAGGGTCTAGCATGAACTTGGCAAAGGTCCTAAGACACAGAGACAAGGGGGTATCTTGCGGGTAGCAAGATCAAAGGTTCATCCTAGTTGCGCCAGACGATGGACTTCCTGGTGAAATGGGTGGACCAAGGACAATCCCTTGTAATCGGGATGGGACACAAGGAGAGCTAAAGCGCTCACTCAAGTGTAGAGCGGAGACACACAAAGAGGGGAGTTTAGGATAGTATATGCCAAGTAGGTCTAAGCTAGGGTACATGGGAGCGACTTGGGGTTTATATATGATAACAAGGGAAGCTGAGTAATCATATGGAAACACGAAGAATAGGGAAGAACAAATGGCTAACTGATCGTTGAGTCAGTGAGCCAATAGTGAAATGACCTTGGTTAATAAGCAAGGAACATTCTGGAAAACAAGAGAATAAACAAGCACATGATGGAGGGAAGCATGAGCTTAGTGTAATGAGAACCAAGCAAGGAGAAATGAGTCCAAAAGGAAAAGTAAGTAAATGGGACAAATTGTAACAGTGAAATGGGATATAAGCTGAAAGCAATCCCCATATGCAGTGATAACCAAGGATCTATCTTCATGGCTTCCAACTCAGTGACCGAGAAGCGAAACAAGCACATAGATATTCGCTGGCACTGTATTAGAGATTGGGTAGCTGAGGGGAAGATTGAACTCTTCTTCATTGAAGGTTCCACTAATCCCGCTGACATGTTTACTAAGAATCTTGGGCATATCAAGTTCAAGCAGTTCCAATCACAGTTAGGTTTGGTCTTTTATGATCACCCACAGGCTTAGGCCGTGTCCTATCTCTGATTGCTTATGTGCCTTTACTGGCTGCTTAGCAAGGGGGAGTGTTGAACGAGCTAAGACTTGTTCCAACCCCGTTCTACAGTAGAGTACAGTAGTTTACTTAGTATAGTATATTACATCAGCTGTACTTACATTTGGACTCAGTTGTCTGAGTTTAAAATCATTTCTTGATCTACTACCACTACCTTGTGTGAACATATCAACCAATCACCTGTGCTTATGTAAGTCCTACTAGCCTAACCTCTGTAGCTTGTAGTGTGTCTGTTCAACATGTCTTGCTCACAGTTGTTTAGCAAACAGATGCAGGTCCCTCAAAGTTTCCAGGCTGCTATAATGACCCTAGCAAGGGTCGCAAGGATCAGCACAGCAAGTGAAAGGTGCAAGTCAAGAAAGAGTCTACTTGTAAGAGTGGAAGAATCAAGGTGGTGTTATTTTCTTTTTCTTTTTCTCTCAATTATCTCTGTCCAGCTGACATGTTTGGAATTCTGGAAAGAACAAGCTATTGACGATGGATGAATTGACCTAGCTGAAACCTTGAGAACTTGGGTGTGATGCCCACTCATTCATTTCTGCTTAACTTGCACCTTGTACTTGTATTTTCTATTTTATTCATGTAAATTATCCACACCCTGTACAACTGTGAATGTATAATCCCTGGTGCTATCAAGCACAACTCTATGAGATCAGAATGAGATTAAATGTTGCTCATTGAATGTCAATGGAGAAATCAAGGTAAACTTCAGTGGATTTAGATGGTAAGATCAGTGGAAAGTGATGCTGAAGTTCAAGGCAACATGACATGAACTTCACTGCCATAGATCAATGAAATTTGGTGATAAGATTCACTGAACTTCAGAGTAAAGTTGTGCCACTTCAGTGGATTTTTTTCAGGTGAATTTCATGTACATGTTCCTTGAATATCAGATGAATACACATTGACATTCAGCTGATTTTTAGATTGAAATTAATGGTATCTACTGTCCACAGTGCTATGATATCAGTTCCAGTGGCATAATATTGCTCTGCTGGACTTTTCACAGATCTGTAGGATATATATCATAGGGCATATCTCAATTTGTTAATTTTTGTGATGGCACAAACATCCGAGCGCCAATCGACACGAGGTTCTAGACAGCCGCAGACGGGACCTGAGCGGGGAGGCTAGTTCTGACTGATGCAAGGGTTATTCATGATTCCTCGACATGGTATTATTAATTGATGTTTGCTGCCATCCGGCGCAGTCATAAACTTGATGTAATGAACCGGCCTCGAGTTCGGTCGACGCGTTTGTCGACATTCCAAATCGGGTCATGGCGATACGCGTCCCGCATGAACCCATCGTTTAGACGTACAAAACGGACCTCTCCGGTGCG